>UCOL01005518.1:0-11450 GCA_900474335.1 Ormyrus nitidulus | reverse complement strand
AATCCATATTTATAAAAAAAAAATTCACAAAAAATGTGTTTTTTTCACGCTAAAACCCTTACCGCCCCCCTTAAAAGGGCACGTAACTTGTCAAAAATCGAGCTTTACAATGAATGGGCGTGGCTTCTTTCATATTTTTATATTAGAAAAAACGTAATTCAAGGTTACAACAAACTCTGTTCCGACTTTATGTACTTTCAATCAAAAATCTATGCCTCTTAAAGATGTATTAACTTTGATTTTCTTAAATATGTACACAACACCAGATTATTTTCTGGACTTTGGATAACTAGGGATAGCAATTAAGTTTCCCAGACTGTTCTATACATGATTTTTGTAATGCTCTACGTGCTTTGACTCATTAAGAACTTTAAATTTGTTAATAAACAATCAAAATACTATTTTGCTCATAAAAGTGAAATGATTATTTCAGATTCTGAAAACCGATCACGCAGAGAATCTTATTTTATTCTCAATATGCAAATTAATAAAAAACGGAAGTAAAATTGAAAGTAGTTAAAATTCGCGAAAACCGATCGACCATTTCTCTACTAGTTAGTCCATTATCGCTTTAAAAGATTGGCAAATCGCAAAAAGAGCATCGCGTACCGCCACTCGACGAAAACTCGCAACCGAAAACGAATAACGAATAATAATAATAATAATAATAATAAAAGCTCCGCCGCGGCGTCTAAATGGTCTCCGTCTCTATTCTATATATATGTCAGCAGCTACGAGCAGAACTATACCGGCGCGTGGGGCGTGGAGCCTCTGCTGAGTCCCGCCCCCCAGTACGCGGGGGTCGATCAGCAGCAGAGGGTGAACCAAGCGGCGGCCAATAGCCTCGCAGCTGCGGCGGCGGCCGCGGCGGCTGCGGCCACCTCCTCCGCTCACCCCCAGCCTCACCACCACCACCACCACCACCACCAGCACCAGCACCCGCAGCAGCAGCAGCAGCAGCACCAGGCTCAGCAGCAGCAGCAGCAGCCACAGCCCGCGGCCGAGCACGCGCTCTGCGGGGCCGGGCCCGGACTCGCGGGCCAGGTGCCCACGGGCCTGGGCCAGGACGATCAGGCCCGGCCGAACCTCTGCAGGATCTGCGGGAAGACGTACGCCAGGCCCAGCACGCTCAAGACGCATCTCAGGACGCACTCCGGGGAGAAGCCATTTAGGTGCTCATTCGTATATTCGCTTTGAAGCTTTATATTTAGATGTCGATTTTCGCGCCGATATTTAAAAGAAAAGATTCATTATGAAAGTTCTTCTTAAAAGTCAAAATTAAGAGACCTGAAGGAAAGCTCGAATTTTGAAACTGAAAGCTTGCTTGTTCGAAAATTAAATTGAATTGAAGGATGGCGGGATTTTGTGGACGAGGTTCGGGCATTCTCATCTCGAAAGCACTTTTGGTATAAAATATGATTATTTTGAACGTAAAATTATAATGAAATCCACTAGTCAAATTAGTAGACACAGTTGATCGTTTTTGGTATTGTACAACTTTTATTATCTAGCCATTTCAAGTAGTACAATAAATTACGACAAGACTAGGATAAATACTACTTAGTGTCAAGCTAAATATTGGAGTTGAATTATTTATTTGAATGATCAAAGATAAAGTTTATTTTATTTTCAAAATAATGATATAGCACACGTACTTATCGTTGGGATCAGATCTGATAAATAAAACTGCAACATGTTTCATTTTCGGTACAGCTTTGTACAAACAAAATGTTTTATTATCCAAAAATTTAGACAGAATACTATTTTTTAATAGCCAAAACGAATAAAAACTAAACTTGCAGCTATTAAGCTTAACTAAATACTAGTTTGTTTTAAATAACGCCATGAAAAATACAAAATCGTACACATTGAATTTTCAATGAAAAAAAGACTTTTTTTTTACTGCATATACCTTTTTTTCGAACTGACGTAGCTCACGTTAGTTATCAGTTTGTATTGTTTAAATCTTGAATAATGTTGGTTTTAATTTTTTTTTTTTTTTTTTGGTGATCACAGGTGCCACGCCTGCTCGAAAGCGTTCAGCCAGGCGGCAAATCTGACGGCTCACGCGAGGACGCACTCGGGAGAGAAGCCGTTTCGTTGTCCAGTCTGCGACAGGAGATTCTCTCAGAGCAGTTCTGTCACGACTCATATGCGAACTCACTCTGGGGAACGTCCCTATAGGTACAAAGATTCCAAAATTTTAAATTTATAATATAATCTCTCCTATATGCCTATATATAAAATAGAAACAAAACTCTCTTTGGCTCTTTAAATTTTGAATTACATTAACTTATTTAGCATGCAATTGTTGCCATTAAATGACTCTTATGAAACTTTTATAAAAAAATGTAACTTTAATTGATATTTTTTTTTGTGCTTTTATAGGTGTCGATTTTGCAAGAAAGCTTTCTCAGACAGTTCGACTCTGACGAAACACTTGCGGATCCACTCGGGTGAAAAGCCCTATCAATGTAAGTTGTGCTTGCTGAGATTCAGCCAAAGCGGAAACCTCAACAGGCACATGCGGGTCCACGGCGGTTCTTTAACGTGACAAAGTACTACTCTCGCCATGATGGACGCTGAATCATTGCCACAGTGCTGTCGAATCCCCGTCATTCGACTCGGAACAAGCTTACAACGAAAACAGTAGAAAACCTCCAAACAGCGACGATCTCGAGAAGCAATCAATTGTCTTCTCGATAACTTTTTTTAAAACTAAATTTTCCATATTGTTTTTTTTTAAACAAAAAGAAAAACAAACGTAAGAGTGCAAAATGAACGCTGCGAAAATTTATGATTATTATTTTATACAAAAAAAAGCGCGCCTGAAAGTGATTTGCTTTTGATTGAGCAAAATATTTGCTTCGACGTTTTTCTTCGTATTTAGAAGTCTATTTAAAAATGTTTGCTAAATCGCTTTAATCGAATGTAAATTTCTAAAAGAAACAAAACAAAAAAAAAACAATGTGAAACTAGTCTAAAGTATCAAAGAATAAAACGTTTTGTGCATAGTAAAAATAAAACCAAAAAGAGGATGGGTGAAACGATTTAGATACAGACCTGCGGCATTCATACACCACAGCACCGTTGATTATTGTACAAATATTGTATTTATTATAATTATTATTAATTATAATTAATATTAATGTTGCTGTTTTCACCACTTTCAATTCTCATTTTGTGTGGTTTTTATTCTTCGCCGACTTTAAACTTTTATTATTTCTTCATTTTTTTCAATTTTTCGTCAAATCCGCGTATTTTTTCTTGTCATTTTTCGTCGACTTTTTCGTTTCGCGCATCTTATATATCCCTATTTTGCATTAAAAACTAAATGACATCTCGACGACGCTTAGATAAAACAAAACGCAAACGAAACATACATATTTTAATATTCGTAGCGAAAAAGTCAAGGAACCAACTCTTGTAAAAAAGATTTTTTTTTCTTAAATGACCATAATAAATGACGCGGAAAAACTGGATTTTTGTCTCGTATATCTCGTGCATCGTACAATAACGTTGAAGAATTATCGGTATATGGAAAGTGGAGAAGGGGAGAAGAAGGAGGTCTGGTTTTTGTATCGTGGTTGTATTTTCAATCTTGATTCTCATCGATGCATCATGATTTCATTGTCTACAATTATAATTTGTCTCATTCTCTCAAATCTTTACCCATTTTTTTTATAATCAAAACTTTAAAGAACAACTTTTGTTTTATCGATAATATTTTTTAAAAACCTTTCCTTTGCTTTTTCCTCTTAATTTCTCGGGTTCATTCGTTCCGTTCACTCATTTTTATATATAATGATGCATTTATAAGTAATAATATTCTTAAATAAAAAAAAACTCGATAATGTCTCTACTTTATGTACTATACGGATGCACAAGGACGAGTTGGCCCTGAATTCATCACTTCAATTGTAGAGTCGAAACTTCGAATTTTCATAATGCATTATATTTATATTAAATACTCAGTAAAATGTTACAAAGCATTTTTGTTATTGCGGGACCACCTTGTCGTGTAGCAACCGTATTTTCTTGCTTTTCTTTTATGTAGCATACTTCTATTTAAAAAATGTATACGTCACTTTTTTCACGCCGATTTCCATTCTTTTATGTGATGCTTTATATTGTTTACTCTTGTCTCACTCGTTCACGCATATTCATTCACACTTCCTTTCTTTCCCTTACTTTCTTAATGGAAGAAAAAAATTAATTGCATTTTCAAGGAGCTTTTTAACTCGGTAAAAGTTATGAAGAAGGCCCCTGACAACGTTAGACTTTGCACTTCGACCTTATAATTCTCTTATATTTCGCCGTTGATCGTGTTTTTTGTTTGCATGGAATGATTTTGGAGCCTACTAAATCAATTGAATGTTTCGAAAAATTAGTTTTATTTTTAATATAATTAATTTTATTTATATAAAGATTCGTTTCATTATATTATGTATAGAAATTTTTTAAAATTAACACGATATTTGTGTTTTAGCGCTCGAGTTGAAAAATGCTCTAAATTAAAAACTGAATTTATATTTATACTCAATAATTTCTAGTTTTTTAAGTGAAAACAATTTATACTTAAATTATTTTTATAAATTTAAGCCACTTGGTAATTTACGACATTTGTCAACTTTTTTGTAACAGTAACACGTGAAACCGAATCGATATGTGTGCGTTTCTAAAATAGATCTTTGCTTATTTATTTAATTTATTCAATCACCGCTGATGACATTGTTTTAAATGTCGGATTGTTTTACGTTAAGTTTTACTTTACTTTAAAAACAAAAAAAAAAACATGAAAAAACGTGAAAAAAGGGTAAATCTACTACCTTCCAGTTTCCATCTACTTCATAATATTTTAAATCAAAAACTGTTTACTGTTTATGTATTTATTAACGAAAATTACTAATAAAATCTGCTGATACCGTGTTCTGACGCTTTTTACAACATACTCATTGCTAAATCTACTAACTCCATTCATTCAATCAAACTATTTCGTTCACTCCTTTAAAAAGCATATTGAAAAATTCATACTGGAATAAAAAATTTTTTTTTTAACAATTTAATGAGCAATTTCTCAAATGCGCCAAGTGGAAAATCAAATCCAAATTCAACATATAAAAAAAATATTCATTTTGATGGATTAATATATAATGTGGATTAAAATTGTAAAACAAAAATATCTCAAATCAATTTTTATCTTTACGCACAAAAATACTTCATAACATCGGTAATGTTAGTGTTTTGAAACACAACAAAGCGCCGATTCATACAACTAAAATTGTTTACTTCTTTCTAAAGACACTGTGGCACAGCGTTGATCTTTAGAAATGTTCGGGGTACGCTTGACAATGCTCCTTACTTTAAAAAATACAAATTAGCCATACATTATACTCGTAAACGTAGTAATAAAATACGTTACGAATGTTTTAAATTATAACGATCTAGTACAGTTAAAAAATTCAATAGGAGACATCTATCAACTTTAATATACATACTATTTTCAAGTTTTTCTCGGATTGTCTCATTTGTGTTTATGCGTGGAATTCATTATTTAGCTTAGTAATTAAAATATCAATATTTAAATCTATGTTTTCAGTGTAAGTTAGTAAATGATCGTATTTTGCAATTAAGAGCATTTAATCGTACCTACGGTGTTGAACCGAACACGCTAATAATGAATCACTGACACAGCAGTCTTCTACTTAAAAAAATGAGAAACTTAGAAGAAATTAGTTTATAGATTAACAGATAAACTCGACTTGACACCATGAACCCCCTAGAGGAAAATTAAGCCAAGTTTAGTGCTCCTACGATACTCAAAATAATCAGAAAATTCCGAACTTAAGGTTATCCAAGGAATACACAGTAAATCACATCGTAAATGATATAATAGCAGCTCCGTGCCTGACGTCAGCTCAAGCACAGGTCCAAACAATACTTGAGTGCAGAATCGTAAGTAAATATATAATGAGCGTACGGTAGAAAGAAGCATGTGTTCATATTTTTATTTGTTGATTAAATGAAAAAGAAGAAAAAGGCCATATGTGTTGCATTTGAGGTCGTCTCGGCACGGAGCACGTTGGTCTCGAGCGCGGATCGACGAAACGAAACATTCTTACTACATCTCTCTTGCTTGCTCTCTCGCTCGCTCTCGTTCGTTCCATGTTCACGTATGTGTATGTGTGTGTGGGCATTCTCGGCACTCTCACTCTGACTTGACAGTACTTCGTCCACTCTTTGCTCTTTAGCAGCTGGTGCGCGCGTGTGTTAGTGTGCTGATATTTGGTCTCGCAGATGAAGAATAGTTGGAGTCGAAGAGTTGAAGAAGAAGAAGACACTAGCCGCTTTTGCTGGATTATCGAGGTGTTGTCTGCTGCGGTGTTGCTTTAGTATTTACTGATGATTGCGGCGCCGCTGGAGTGGAGATGATGCTGCTGCTGGAGGCTCGGGGATGACGTTGTTGCTGGGCTGGATAGTTCAGGGTCAACGGGGACTCGGGGCGGGCGGGCTCGGCCGCGGATCGGGCTCGCTCACTATGCTGTGTGGAAGGCCAGGCAGTCCGGTCGGTGGTGGGGCGGAAGCTGGACCCCCGGAGCCGCCGCCAGCGCCACCGACGTTCGGACCGGAGGGGCCCGTCGGGCCCCCGCCGCCTCCTGCCGAGGAGTTGGGTCCGCCAGGACCACCGCCGGCGACAGAGTGGCCGCCGGGCGGCGGGGGCGCCGAGTCGTGCGGGGTCGTCGAATGAGCCTGCTGCACCGGCAGGGTGCCCGCGTAGTAGCCGCCGTTGATGCCCTCCGGGTAACTGCTGCGGAGAAAGCGAAAAGAAATTGGCCACTTGGTCTTTTTTATGCGGAGGAATGTCGACAGGACATCATCTCTCTGTCCGTCTCTTTTCTCAATTCGTCAGCTCAATTTTCAAATCCGACTTTTTTCTTTTTGCTTTTCTCACTCTCAATACTTATAACTCTCATCTTTACTTTGTCTCTTTCTCTCTTATTTGCCATTGCTTTTTGCGTGTCATTTGTCTTTGCGTACCATCTGTATAGCTTTGCTCTGCTCTTTCACTTTCCTCGCTAATACGAGTCTGTGTCTTAACATCTGCTTGAAAATCTGTTTCTGCAAAAATTACGGATTGCTTTTTTTTCGTAACCGGGCCCAAGAGAAAGAGCTAAGTTTTATATTATGGCTAAGTTGCATTTTGCATTTCGAAGGTAAAGGCGTGCATGCTACAGTAGTCATGAGTCAAGTTTTTTGCTTCTTTGTAGAAGCGAGAAAAGAAGAAACAAACGAGTTCGTTATTATTTTCTCGCTTCGATTACAAAAAGTCTAACAAGATTGTATGAAATTGAGTAATTCGTAAGAGCTTTTGAAATGGCAATAATTTTCCTTAGTCAGTGTTTGTTTAAATACGAGGCTCCTAAGTATGAATAATTTTAAACTTGGCACAGAGAGCTTTTGTTTCTATTGTTTTATCAGTGAGCCGAGTAAAATTGAACTTTCAGATCGAGATCGAAAGGATCAATTTTGCTGTGCTCGGACGTATACGAGAACTGCCGTGATTGCCGTTAAACTGACATAAAATTCTAAACTCGACGCTTGACGACTGTACTAGTCGTAGCGAATTTGAAGTATCGAGAAAAATAATCTTACCCGGTAGTTGACAGGAAGTATTCTTTGTTGACGCAATTTCTCAAACAATCTGGTATACGACCGACAATTGCTCGCCGTATTTCACTTGCAGCCATTTCACGAAGTTCCGTGCAGCTTGCATCACTGTAGAACGCTGCATGAGGCGTGCACAACAAATTTGGTGCGTCCTTTAGTGGACCTAAACATAAATGTATAAAAATTTTATTTCACTTCACAAAACTATCCTTTTCAACTTATTAATTAATCAATTAATTAATTTAGCTCATTAATTAGTTAAATTAAGCTCATTACTAAAATCAAAGCAGTGAATTAATCTAGCCGATTATTTTAGCAATAAAAATTATTAAATCACGCTTTAATTTTAATGCCAATATTACAATAATTACAGTATTACAGTATTGCAATAATTTTAATGCCAGTATCTTATAAATACGGATTAGGGTTTTAAATGCAGTTTAGGAAAAGGATACTGGATTAAAACGTGTAAAAAAAAAGCAAAAATTATAAATTTTCCTACCGTAAAGCCCCATAAATAATAATATATAGATAATTGGATAAAAATAATACCATCAACAGGATCATCAACCCTCGAAATAATCAGGGAGGATTTCAGGCGGTGGGTTAAGGGTTAGGTTAGATAAAACTCACATTGTGTAGACTGACCCTGAAAGACATTGTATGGTTCATTTTCGTGGACGTCAAGAGCGGCTGCTCGAATTCTACCCTGTTTTAATGCAGCAGCCAGTGCATCATCATCCACAAGTCCACCACGTGCTGTGTTTACTAAAAATGCTCCTGGTCTCATCTGGAAAATAAATTTAATTAATTAAAATGTTCAATTAATTAATTAATAATTAATATGATTAAAAGATCTAAATGAATTAATGCTTATTTATATTCTACCAAAGGTTATGCATACCTGTTTGATAGTGAATTCATTAATTAAATGATGATTGTGCTCATTCAAGGTACAGTGTAGAGACACACAGTCAGATTGGAACAGTAAATCCTATAATTAAGTCAAGTATTAATAGTGGTAAAATTAATTAAAAATTAATTAAACTGATGAATTTTTAAACAACAAACCTGTAGCGTGTAAACCCTAGTGAGACCAAGGGACTTTTCTATTCCATCAGGAAGGTAAGGGTCATAGAATATAACGTTAAAACCAAATGCTTTTGCACGGAGAGCTACAGCAGAACCAATCCTGCCTAATCCTACAATTCCAAGAGTATCTCCCCGTATCCTAGCACATCCTTGTGCTGCTTCTCTTACCTGGAAAAATCCAGCCTTTATTAAACAAGCTTACAATCTTCGTAGTTAAGCATTTAAATATATGTTTTTGTATAATAAAGGTTGGAAAAACTCAGCCTTTATTAAACAAGCTTACAATCTTTGCAGTTAAGCATTTAAATGTATTGTTTTGTATATACGCACCTGTTCTGGTCCTGTGAATTTTTTGCCTTCACGTACCATATTTGCCAGCCAATATGTACGTCTATAGAGATTTAAAATGAGGCAAAGAGTGGTGTCCGCTACTTCTTCAACTCCATAGCCAGGCACATTGCACACAGCGATGCCAAGCTCTCCAGCTGCTTTGACATCAATGTTGTCAACTCCAGAACCAATTCTCACAATGATTCTGAGAGTCTTAAACTTTTCAAGGTCTTCCTTGGTTAGAATTATAGTGTGCCACATGAGAGCACCCACTGCCTCATTTAATACCTGCAAAAATACATGCTATTGGTTAAACAGGTTCCGAAAGAACTTGAAATCATTAATTATGAAATTGCAGGGGATATGGGTACCTTTTCGTGTATTTCAGACGTAGACTGTGCATCACAAAAAGCCACAGTTGCTACGTCTTTGAGGATAGGCATTTCAATGGAACAGTCTCGTCCATCGAGTAATGCCACCAAAGGTCTTGTTTGGATGGGCCCATTAGTAATGGGGCCCCTGAGATTTTCCATTCGAGGGCGTTTGGGCATCATCTTCCGTTTGTCCATCGGTCAGATAGCCCCCCCAGATAAAAAATTTGTTCAGCACTCCACTGGCAGAACAACAACACAGCACTGACTACTACCAGACCGTAGTCAACACAAACTCTCTGAGTTTGTCACAAAGTCCCTGCCTTGAGGCTGCTATTTCTTCCTCCAACACTTGCTTTGTCACACCAGCTTCTGTGGTGATACTGGCTTGTGGTCGGTTTTAGGGCAGGAACCGCCGAACCTCCAATACATCACGACTCCCTGATGGCTGTCACCTGCAACAGGCAAAAAGCACGGAGTTCGTTGTAGTCTATGCTAGCTGATGTGTATTCTGGGGCGAGTCGGCCTGTTCTCCTCTCTCTCCCCCATGCAGAATTGGAGGTTAGAGGAGCACAGATACGCGCCGATGCGCCTCGTAACCGCTCGAGGCGGCTTCGGAAGCGAGCAACCGAGCGCGTGCTCACGGAAAAGCGCGGAAAATACCCGTCCACTGCTTCTCGGCGCCTTTCTCTCCTGTCCGCGCCTCGACTACTCGCGGGCAGAGGCGACCAAGAGCCAGCGACCAACGGGAGAAAGAAGAGCACGAGTCGCAGCTCGCGGCCGAGCGCACGGATACAGAAGTTAAGAAGCCGGAAAGACTGTTAGCAGGGAAAACGCATCAGAACAAGGGTTCCTGCTTCAAAGACAACGCGTTCACAAAAATACTTGCACTCTGACTTGCACTCACTCGCAGACTCTGGTTGGAAAGAGCTCGCGAGCGAGAGAGAGAAGGCGGCGCGGCGGTGGAACTACTACACTTTACACTGTGTGCAGCGCTGGCTGGCCGTGGCGTCGTCTCTCTCTCCCCCCTTTCTCCCGCTCTATCTCTCTCGAACCGCGAGTACGAAATCACGTTGCTGGCTTTCGCAGAGAGGAAGCCAGCGCTCTTCCCTCTTCTTCTCTCTCTCGTGCTCTATCTCCGTCGCTCTCGCGGCCGCTTGGGCTTTGAGAGACGCGCGCTGCAACGCTGCACTTACCGAAAAGGACGCTGTTTCTCGGCGAGCTGCACAATATGCGGGCGCGGGAGATGCGTACGCCGGCCAGCTAAATGTCCGGCGGGGACGCGGCTGCGACTCGGCCGAGTTTATAGGTTAAAGCAAAGAGAGCGCGAGCGGATACGAGGGGGAGGGGATGAGTGTGCCGGCACACTGTACTTCTAAACGCTGTGCGCGCGTCCGGAGAAAGCCTCTCTGTCTCTGTCGGTGCGTAGGTACATCGGGGAAGTAACATCGGAGCAGCAGCTCACCTGCGTGCGTGTGCGCGTCGTCACCGGCGCCCCCGGGATGCTTCAAGCGAGAGAGAGAGCGCGAGAGAGGACGCGGGCACGCACAAATGGATACCCGGAACGTGCGATCTTCCCTCTCTCTCGCTCTTTACATTTACGAATGGCGCGCAAGCAGGCGACTGGCTGGGGCTAACGTTTTCAGAACGGGCAATAAAGCCTGCCTTTGAGCGCGAGCGTTGGTCACTGGGTCGACGTTTTCAGAGCATTTTCGAACTAATTGTTCGCCGATGCCGCCAGCTCCCGTTCGATATCTTCCCTGCCTCGCACGCTCGCTCCTCGGAGCGGAGCAGAAAGAGCGCACACGATTCCGGTTTGCATGAATAATGAGAGACGCGATGACGTCGGGGCCATCAATGAAAAAAATGGAGCAAGGGGGCTCGGTTTAGCGCCGGCGAAAGTGGTGTTTGCCTCGACATATTGTTATTCCGTAATATGCGGGAAAGCAGCGGCTGTGGCGGCTCGGAACGAGGGGGGACGAGGGGAAG
>UCOL01005517.1:0-11449 GCA_900474335.1 Ormyrus nitidulus | reverse complement strand
GGAGTACGAGTTGCCACCAGCTGTGCCGGGTGCTAAACCGTTCATTGTGAAACCAGGGGACGAGATTTTAGTAGCCAGTTCTGGTATTCACGCAGATCCGGATATCTATGAAAATCCAACAACGTTCAGTCCTGAGAGATTCTTGAACAAAAAGGCGGCGGTAAGTGAGGTCACTAATCTCGGGTTTGGATTGGGCCCCAGAATGTGTATTGGAAATCGTTTTGCCATTTTGGAAGCGAAGGTCCTTTTGGTGCATCTTTTGAAAAAGTGCAACTTGGAAGTTTGTTCAAAGACTTGTCTGCCATTTGAATATGATCCTGCAACCATATCAGTGGCTCCGAAAAATGGTTTTTGGCTACGCATAAGTCGCAGAGATTAAAACTAGCCCTAAATAAATGTTTTACAAATGCTGAATACTTTGTTGTACAATTGTGTTACCCTTTTTATTAATTTTTTTACTTTTTTATTACTTTTATGTTATATCACTAAACAGAGTGTCAATGAAATATTTAAGTATTAAAATAAAGTAATAAAGAAATCTTCAATCATGTATACGGTACATGTCCCGATTTCTGCTTGTTTAAGGATTAAGCCAAATAAGAAACATTTCTTATAAATAGAGACGCGGGCATAAATCGGAACATTCGCCAAATTTCTTCATTTCTTACTCAACCCCCTTTAATTCGACACAAACCCGGAAACTCAAAAGAAGCCATATATCGACGAGCCGGAGGGGTGGCAAAAAATCTCGCAAACAAGAGCCCAAAATTCAGAAGCATCCAGAGGAAATCGAGCCCCTCTTCCTCTCCCCTTCTCTTCACACAGAGCACATCAGGGCTGGCATCCTTCTGGCATCCCCGAGGGCTCGCCGCGGGAGCGCGAGAGAGGTTAGTTTAGTTAGATGCACGCCTGGCCGAGCACGGCAAACACGCGCAACTGACACGCCAGGCTGTCTCTCTCTCCTCCTGGCCGCGCGTACACATGAATATATACATAGCCGGCGGAGAGGCCGACGTGGACAAACAGACGTGTGCAGAGCCTGTCCGCGGGGACGACGACACCGGAGTTTGGGGTGTGCGAGCGCACTCTTTTTTTCCGGATCTCGTCGCCGTGCGGCGACCGGGGCTCTGCTATGATAAGGCAGCCCCCGCCGGCTGACGGGCCTTTGTGGAGTGCGGGCACGTCCAAGTGGCTTTGGAGTTTTTACTTTTTTGGAGGGGGAGGACTTTTTCCGGGGCTGGCAATTTTAATATTTTGCTGTATTTGATACTGACCGTGTTTTATTGTATCATAATATATCTTGAATTAATTATCGTTCTTTCAAGACTCGATATGTGTATAAGCATCACGCAAAGCAATTTTGTGGTTTCTAAAAATCGAATGTTTGAAACTAAAAGTATAGAAACTAAGGCGAATGACTCAGTTTCTTTGATGATACGTCTGATGTAAAAAGTTGAGAAATATAGAACATAGTTAAGTACTTTCCTCATACATTACAACAAATGTATCTAATCAGCTTTAGTGATAAGATTAAAAATATTTTTAAAAATATTAAAAATAATGATTTCTCATAATCTGTATTAAATAAGATCCATCTAATAGTGTCAATTATTTATAGATCTACCTTTATCCACCAAGGAATCTTTCTCGATCAGACCGCGTTAATATATTATTAGTTACTTAAAATCTTAACAAGTAAACTTCTCACAAGTAAAGTTCTTGCGCGAGAGAAAAAAGAGAGTGAAAGCACTGAGAATTTAATAAGAGCAATAACAATAACGCCGAAAATCAATAAGTCGGTGTAGCTTCTAAGCCAGGCCCGAGAAATATAATCGCAACTGAAACTGGCTGGCGCGAAAAAGCTCGACTTTCCTTTCTTCGGTCTATAAACTTCGCCTCCTTCTTCGTTACCAGTTTCGCCGGGTAACTTCAACGTCCTCGCGCAATCCCATCTCGCTACTTTTTGACGTCTATGACAAACTCGAAACTTCCCAGCAAATTTTCTTCGCCTAACTCCTCCTCGCGCGAGGAATATTTTCACGTCCGACCCATCGAAATCAGTTTTGTACGTGTTTCCTTCGCACCTTCTTTTTTTTGCGAAAAAAAAATCTCTCGGCAAAATTTGTTTATTAACTTTCTCTTTTCCCGGCGCATTTTTATTTTGAGTTTTTAAGTAAGCTGCGTACTGATTAATTAATGTTTCACAGTTTATTAATACCTACTGCGACGGGCAACATTTAGTTGGAGAAAAAATGAATCCGACGAATTACTCAAATTTCCACATTCACTTCGAGCGATCCAACAGCTATTACAATAATTTCCCAGCTCGCGGGGAAAGCCGAGGCGAATTCGCAAAGCATCCATAATTTTCCGGGTAACTCGTCGACGATTCTCGCGCGACTTGCTCCGGTGAAAAAAGGGCCCGCTCTCGAATCTCCTTCCGCGCGGTGCGCGCGCCGCTTAGGATCGAGTTTCCCGGGGCTCGCAGTGCGCGACGCACATAAGTATATCAAAGCGCCTCGCCTCTCTCTCTCTCTCTCTCTCCTCCGGGGGGGTTATTACGTCTTTTGAGCGCTCCGAAAGAGATTCGCCGAGCAGAAATTATGAGCGAGAGAAAGAGGGAGGGAGAAGGCGCGCCGTTTCCTCTCGTTATGTCCGGCCGACGGGGGGAGGGGGCAAATTGTACGCCGAGGGACGTAGTTAAATTTTCCTTCTTTGAGCGGAGTTGTCAAACGCGAAATTCGCACTGCACGAGAGGGACCGAGCTGCTTTCGCATTGTCGACTGATTTGGCTTTCGTTTTGAAGGTCAGACGGGAGACTTGCGCCGACTGTTTACGGTTTTCAAATTTAATTTCACTCGCTTTCGAGTGCTTGGGAGAAAATACTACAAAATTTATATAGTATATCTACGAATTTTAAGGTTTGCAAAAAAAGCTTTGCATGCAATTCCACTGTAAGTGTAAAAAATATAATGCAAGAAAAACAGCTTCGAAACCGCGAGCGGCCTAAAAACAAGCCCGAAAGCAAGCGAAGAGAGCGAATCCCGATAATTTATCAAGCGATTCGCCGCGGCAATATCTCAAACGCGAGCCAAAACGCGCAATATCTCGAGCAGACAAGCGAGCGCGCCGTCAAAATCGAATTTCCTCGAAGCCGTATACAGAGAGACGCCCGGGCATTCGTTCGTTCGTTTTTACATTCGATTTCAGTTTCGATATTCGCCGCTCGGCGAAAGTGATATATTCATATTTCTCCGGCGCGTATAAAGAAACCGGAGGGCGGGAGGGAGAGAGGGATAGCGCGAATTTGTTAGCCGGGGGGAGGGACGGAGGCACGCGCGGGGAGAGAGAGAGAGAGAGTAAAAAAGATGCACGAGGGTGAAAATTGTAAATTTCCCGAGCGCTTATGGGTCTCTCCTAGCCTCGGGGGGCGGACACCGATCGAAGGCGCGGCAAACGAAAAACGCCGCGTTATGTAAGAGATGATCCCGAGGCGCGAGAGTCGCCCGACGGATTCGAATATCCGGGCTTGCGGTGCCTCGGCGATCGGGTTATTGTTCGTTTGGTCGGGTTAGATACGTGCCAGACACAGTTGTGTATTTTGGGTTAATTTTAATACTTTTCTGCATCAAAAGTAATAATCAATCATTTTTTTTTATGTGAGATGACTTATTAGTTGGTATCTACATATATTTATTCAATAAGAATAGATTTTAGCAAAATCAAAGTAAGTTGCGCGCGCTAAAAACACAATACGCGTGCAATTTGTGACGCGTCATGTCCTACTTGTACTAATTGAACGTTGCACGCCGTTCCATCCGTAACAATTGAATATTAACTGTAACAGCCGCATCAAAATTAGCCTAACAAGATCCCTGTTTACATCAGCTTCTTGCCCACCGCCGTGTCCCCGCACGAGAGCGAGCAAACGGCTCTCCGGTATTTACGCCGGCCGCGGGAAATAATGTTTACATCAACAGTGCCTCGCGGTAGTCACGGAAGCTCGCAATTACAGCTCCTTTTTACCCCGAGAGCGGGCAGAGAGGGAAAGGGTCGGCCGGGGACAAGCAAATCGCGCCCCGCGCGAACGTGACTGCGCCCTACGGAGAGGATATCCCTTTTTCCGGCGCGACAGCGGCCCCCGGGGCTACTAAATTTCATTTGCCCGCTCGGGGAGGGGGGCGAGGATTTTTTCGAATTTACTGGAATTCGGAAAGTTTTAAGG
Organism: Ormyrus nitidulus; assembly: GCA_900474335.1. NCBI lineage: Eukaryota > Metazoa > Arthropoda > Insecta > Hymenoptera > Ormyridae > Ormyrus > Ormyrus nitidulus. The sequence continues at coordinate 7,224 of UCOL01005517.1, read as the reverse complement.
AGGATTCGAGCTCCCTGATTCCGGGCTCTTCTTCTCGCGTAATTGCGTTATCGAAGAGCCGCGGGATTTTCTTTCCGGGCTTGATTCCTAGCTCCTTCCTCCCCCCCCTTTTTTTTTGCTTTCTTAGCTCGCCCGAGATTCTGCCCCGGCCTTACTTTTCTTTTTCGGAAGTTGGACGGGATTTTAATTGTCTCGGGCGATCCGATTCTTTATCGTAATGAAGAAAGTTTCGAAGCGTATGATCGCTGTTATAAAATGCTTGACTTTAGGATCATTATCTTTGTACTCTCGGAAAATGTGTCTATTTTCGCGACCCAACTTCATAATTTATCTGAGGAAGCTTCTAATTCTTGGACAAATAAGCGAAGAATTTTCGGACTCGACGTAATTAATTTCTTAAATTGATAAATTATTGCAATAATTATTTTTGAAACAAAAGTTTTATTTCATTCCGTAATAACTAATTGTTAATATAAAATCTCGCCGATATTGCAGCTCCCCTTAATGCGAATAAACTGCCATTTTTATCCCAGCAGTCTGAACTACAATGGAATATTTTTTCCTATTTCCTACAAACGCGTGACGCTTAGGGGACTAAATATATAGGACGACTATAAATTCACGAATTTTCTCATAAGAAGAAACTGCGAGTTCCGCAATTGCCGAAGCTGCAAGGGTTCAAGTGCCGAGTTTTTCGGAGGACGTTAGCCTCGACGTACGGCGAAAATCTCGTGGCCATTTCTCTCTCTAGGTGTAATGTTTGGCGGGTGAGCGGCTTTTCAACCCTGCAGCTTCGCCCGACTCCCTTTATGTCTTGGGAAAGCAGCGGTGAAAGCTCGGGAGAGGTTCAATATTTTTAGAAAAATAGTGTCTGTTTTAAATTAAATTCATTTATTTTGTAAGATTCTTGAACGCAGTTTTAAAAAATAATCAATTTTTTTCGCCTGAAGTTTAATTTGTGATAAATTTTCTACCTAACGGGTAAAGTAAACTTTGTTTTAAACAATTAGAATCTGCAGCCTTACATTTATTCTGTTTTAAGTATTTAAAAAATTTATTTCAAATTTCTTATGATGTGAGGCATTTTTATTTGCACAAATATTTTGCCATATTTTTTCATTGTGTTCAAGACCCCTAAAATATCTATTTTTCTCAATAATATATAAACTCGAGCACGCAAGATCCCGCACGATATTCTCGGCCATCAATGTCTTAAATAAACAAAGCCCCTATACGAACCGTACACATCGCCGGTCGCCTTAATGAGATAAGAAAACTATGATATCAGCCGGCGGAGAAAAATACAGCGGGCGAGTGCACGAGATGAGAAGTATAAAAAAGGGCGGAGAAAGAGAGAGAGAGAAGACGCAGGATAGAGCAAGAAAATAAAACAGAGAAAAGCCGGGCACAAAAAGCTCCGGGAGATAGCATCGGAGAAGCTCCTCTTCTGCCGGGGGGTGAAGGACCTCGCCGAGAGAGATCCGAGGGCCAAAATAAAGCGAGAGAGCACCGAAGAAGAAGAAGAAGTCGCCGGACTTTCATTTGGCTCGAAAATTAGCTCTCGGCGAATCTGCTTTTCCCTGCCCCGACCCCCCCTGTTTTGGCAGGGTTATATACGAGGTTCGCCTCGCGAATTAATTTCGTACGTCTGTTTAAAATACTTTGGCCCCCGACGATTTGTAAGCGGGTGATGCGAGGCTAACAATATGTAAGTCCGCGTGGAGGGTTAAAACCAGCTTGCGGATTCTTTAAAGGAACGAAGTGCGTTGCGTTCTTAAAGATGAGTCTTTATTTTTTGAAGCAGCGTCATTGAAATACAATCCTAAACTGCTTTTAAATCAATTCTAAACTGTAATTGATAAGCTGAACTTCCCTTTCATAAATCGCAAAACAAGCTAGACACTAAAAGCTGCCTCGCAGCGCCGCATTAAACGCGCGGCCACACACCAACCGCTCTCGAGCGATCGAATCTCGGCTTTAAAAAATTAAACTCCATTATTAATTCGCGCGGGGGGAGGGGGGGGGGAGCCCGAATGATTTACGCGGACGAGCCTTAAACGGCGACCTCGCTGAATCCGCTTAACCCGTCGATTGTAAACGCAAGCGGCAGGAGAGTAATACATAAGCGATGCGCGCGGCAAAGAAGCGCCGGGGCCGGGGGTAAGTAATGGGGTGGCGCTGCTCCGTAACTTCCGGGGCGGCGAGCAGCTCTCTCTCTCTCTCTCTCGCTCTCCGCTTTTCTCTATTTCTTCTCTGCGCGCGGGCCGATTGATCTATGGCCCTGCTTAGCATCGCCGTGATTGGATAAAGATTCTGCCAGTTCGTTTGAGGTTAGGAAACGCGACTGAGGTTGGCGTGTCTTGTTTGATGGTTCAACGAGTTTTCTTTTCGGGTAAATCTGGTTTGCGAGCCGGAAATGGATTTGTTTATCTACGGCTATTTGGTTTAATATTTAATGCGTTATGATAAAGTTTATTAAATTATTGTTTGCATTAAACATTGATGCGCTTAAATATTAATAATATAATCAATAACCGAATAAAACGAAATTGTCGATTATTAAATAATCGATTAGCATTTTAAAACGCTTATATATTTTTTGAATAATAAATTTGTAACGTTAAGCAGAGGTTTTTAATGAGTCGCACACTTTTCAATTCCAAACCGAGCCCTTAAAAAAAGGAAACGGAAAACAGAATAAACGCAATGTCAATTCCCGTGGAGCAAACAAGAATCTCCATAAAGTTAAAGTGGCAGTTCTAAAAAAAAAGGAACGCGACAACATTCGGGCGGCTTTTACTGCGCGAACTAAGATACCGAGATATTAGCTATTCGAGCACTCGGGAGACTCCTCGAATCGCCCTCGAGATAACCGCTTATTATCGTCGTTCGATCGGAACTGCTTCGTCGTCGGCCTTTTATTCGCGGAGGCGCCGCCGCGGGGTATTGCTTTATTGGCATGAGTCAATGCACTTTTGTTACGTTGCTCACCCTGATTCTCTATTTTTTTTCGGGGTGAGCGTTGAACTCGTGTTTTTTTTTTAAGTTTATAGATTCTGAGATTTTTTTAGGGTACGTTGGTAGTAGAATTTAATAAACAAATTAGGTCCTTTAAAATAGTGAATTTATGTAGATTTGTTATCCAACCAACCGTTTATGAAGGAAAATGAATAATTTGCCTAAAGAGGCTGGCGAACCAAGCCAACGAAATATAACGTTGCAAAGATAATAAACAATTTTAATTAGGAAAATTGTATTCTTATTTCTATAAAAATCTAGCGGCCCTCCAAAAATCAGAAAGTGACCAAGTTTTATTTAGCAGTTTGAATCGGATAATTCCAAAATAACGAGAAGTTAAAAATTTTGCAAATATTACACTTTAATATTTTATTTACCTACGAGGTTTATCGTTTAAAAGTAAGTAATTTTATTTTGTCAATCTGGGCAATTGAATCGCTTACGGCGCGAAACTTTGTTTCGCGGATAAAGACTTGCCAGTTTTAAAATTACAAACATAGGCTCTTGAATTTACCACTCAAGTATTTTAAGTGACTAAAGTCGTTTCATTCATTTTTAACTGCTCGACATAATTGTGGCCTTAAAGTTTTTATACGGCGCGTATTCATTTTAAGATCGTTATATGAGCTTTTACTACTTACGCAGCGCGTTATTAGAAGAAGTATGAAACTGTGCAGCGGCTATTACTTACCTGAAAAAAAGGAGAAACAAAGTTTATTAGAACCCATTTACGCAATGTCCTTAATGTTTTAATAGTAATTCGTACACGTAATCTTATAGTTAAGTACGTAAAATCCTATAATTTGCTTCGTATATGTCGCCAAAAGTTACCCATTCACAACAGTCATTAATTGCTCAAAATATCCCTCAACAACCCTCTTTCCCTATTCGATCAGGCAAATATCCTCAATCCCGCTCCTCGTCGAAAAGTGATACCGCGGCAATCAACATCGACCCCCGCGAAAAAGCGCAAGAAGCTGCAGCCGGGCGTAAAGGCAACCCCCGGGGAGATGAAAAATGCCGGGCCCCCGCGCGATTTTTCTCCCCCCTCCTTCAGCCTCGCGAGCATTAAGACGAGCTCGTGATCCGGCGCGCGCAATGGGTTGTGACTCGGGGCTCGACCTGGCGGGGCTCCAAATCTCCTTCCGCGATCGGAAAAACGCGGCGCGTCGTCGTCGTCGTCGTCACGCATCGACGTTCGCCGTCGCGGCGCGACTACGCTATTTGCAGAAGAATTTTTCTGCCACCCCCGCGCTGCTTCCTCGAAGACGGGGAAAAGTTCGACGTCGCGCGGGGGGGACGGATATAATTGGTTTGGGGGGGAATTGCGCGGGTTTTGGAAAACATCTTTTTTAAGAGTTTTAGGTGGCGGTGTCTCGTTGCGGAAGTATCCGATGTTTACGGCTTCGCGCGTAAGGAGGTACGAGAATAAAAGATCTTGCTTCTTACGTTATTTTATTTTATTTTTCCCTTTTTACAAGAATACTTGTTTTACCATGTTAATGAATTGAAATCCGCTCGTCTGAATTTTCAATCTGTAATTCTCAATTTTCGTGTAACAAGCGATTTATTTTTAATTAGTTAACGGTGTATTCAAAGTGAACGAAATTCACATTCGCGATTAATGCAAAAAGTATAAAGTAGAAAATTCCATAAATTCAAAATCATTTACTACTATTTAACGACCTGATTAAAATCTTAATAAGCTTTGCGCTGAATATTAATAATATTTTGTATTTCGAGCGCAAACATTTACTTTCCATAAGCATCGATCCCCCAAATGATTAAATAATTAAATCTCGCTCTATTACCGAGAGCTACATTAACGTATACGAATGTAACATTCTGTGGGTTTAATCCCATTCCGCCCCGCCCCCTCCCGCCCCTGTAAGCTTTTATCAGTAATTCATTACGCACTAAAAATCTCCAATTAAGCAGCATAACATCGCATCCCCGTGAAAATTATCAGAGCAAACTAATCTCCCCGCGCGCGCGGCCGTCTAATTTAACAACGCCGCGATTCGCGGGGGCTTATCAACGAAAGCTCCCGTAAATTCGCCGATGCCCGAAACGTCGCTCTCGAGATTTATACGGAATCGCGCGACTTAAAGTTGCGTAAAATTCCGAATCATCGACTCGACAAATCCCGATAATCCGCGGCCCTCCGTCTTTTTCGTAAGAAAAGCCCCCCGGAGAGCTTTGGCCGGTGTCGCGTCCGCTCTGACCGACAGTCCGTGAAAACGGGAGGAGGGGGGCGGTTATCTACTTGCGCGCGCTTTATTCTCCCGAATTAACAGGGCCGAATAAAAGAACGAACGTTAATTGCCAAAGGCGGACGAGCAGCGCCGCTTCGTCGCCGTCTGGTGGCCGCCAGGCTTTTGCCAAGCTGCGGATTAGGGCGATATCGATTGTTCTACACGGCTGGGGATGGATATTTTTTGTTTTCAATCGGCTTTGATTATTAAATTTTTGAGGGTGATTATTACTTTTGCGGAGGAATTTACGATGTTGGCGTATAATTTTATGGTTTTTGGCATTTTGTTTGGACTCTGATTATTCGATTTTTGTATGAATAAACGGAAAATGGAACGTTCACTGGATTTCCGAATAATAATTTTGACGGTGATTTTAAAATCTGGTTTAAAAAGGGTTTTTAAAGTAAAATCCTTTTGTTCAAGTGTAGAATTAAATAAAATACCTAAAAATGTAAAAAAACTGATCGATGAAACCATTGATTTTCTCCCTCTTAAACCGTTTAATGAATTGATATAAAAAATTATGAAATTCAAATTAATCAATGCCATAAATCGTTTTTAAAATGAAAAAAGGATAGTTTAAAACAATGCACATCTTATAGTTTATCAGACAAAACACATTTTCTCTAATCTCCCAAATAAAAAAAGCCACGAAACATCGTTACATCGAAATAAAAAAAAATAAAAAAACTACAAAAGCGTATAAAACACGCAAGGGTTTTCTCAATAAATTCGGCAGTCGCGGCAAGAAACGTATCGTCGAGGGGCAACAAACATCCTGATTATGCATCCCCGAAAAAGTCTCTCTCCTCCGCTCTCTCTCTCTCTCTCTCTCTCTCTCTCCTGCGCGAGAATCGAACTCGCCCCGCGCGAGTCCATTTCTCAGGAGCCACGGAGAGAGAGAGGGCGAAGCACCGGCGATAAATAAGCGATAAAAGCAGCTAATTCAAAGTAACACGCGCTCCGAGCTCCGGGTGAGAAAGAGACAAATGCTCGCCCGCCCGAGAAAGAGCGAGAGAGCTCTCGTACGCACGGAGAGAGAGAGAGAGAGAGAGAGAGAGAGTTTAATGTCTGCTCGTGCCCGCCGCGAATTACCCCCGGAGCCGAGATTTATTAAAACCGTAAAGCAGAAGAAACGAGCTGCGCCCTTTGCGATAGCGGTGTGCGCTCGCGCGGCTCCTCCTTTTTTCGAGAAACGTGCGGCGGCGGCAGCGGCAGCCTCTGGATTTCTCCTTCGCCTCTCTCTCTCTCTCTTTTTTCGAGGCTGCACGGCGCACCGAGAGTTTAATCGCTGCCCGGTCGAGTCTCGGCTTTTACAGCGCCGCGGTAAAGCCGGCGCTCGCGCGCGGGAATTTGTTTCCTTTTATGAATATTAGAGAAATTACTCGCGGCTCCGCACTCTTTTGCGTACAAGTGAATTTGCCGATGTTGCGGCTTTTGTTGGGGGGAGGAAGTGGTGGGGCCGAAGGGTTCCGAGTGTTATTTATACCGGGCGTGAAATAAAACGGCTCTTTTTACTGGCTGGGGGGAGGACGAGTGATTTAAATAAGCCCCTAATTGGACTTTTTCGGGTGTGAATTTTATGGGCGCTGATTTTCGGGAAATTCGACGTGGAACGAAAATAAATTAAATTCTTTTATTTATACCCATTAATTAGGACAGATGCGAGTATATTTCGTTTCGATGCCAAATTTAATGGAACTATTTTTCATATGAATATTTCATTTAGTAAAATCTTCAAGCGCTGACATAATACATTACAATTTGCAGGCAGAACATTCCGTTGTCGAAGAAAACAACGTTCGCCGCTTAGTTTTGAAATTCCTCGCCGTCCGAACGTTCTAAATTTCCCGGGTGTAATCCGGGGCGAGCAAAATTTTTTCGACTCGGCGCGAGGAGCCGTTTAATCTCCGCGTGTCCGCCGAAATCCTCCCCCCCCCCCCCCCCCCCC
>UCOL01005516.1:0-11460 GCA_900474335.1 Ormyrus nitidulus | reverse complement strand
TTTTTTTTTTTTTTTTTGCGGAATCGACTCGTCTAATCCCGCGGATTTAACGGGCTTTTTTTCTCCCGCCGCCGCCGAGGAAATCGCTCCTTTTCCCAAGACGGCATTTTTAGGTTAGGTTAGCCGTCGGCGGTTTCAGGACGGCAAATGGAGTGTGAAAGTTTTTTTCCGACTGTTTTGATTTGAAGGATTCGCTCTCGCGCAGTTTTCGAGGTTGCGCGAATATTTAGGTTAGAGAACGACTCGAGTCGATTAGCAAAACGCTCGGATTAAAATTCATATCGAGTTTACGCTCAAGATTGCGACTGTCAAAAACAGTTGCAACAACCCAGATTCGTATAGGAAATTCATTAATTCGCAAAAAAAAGCGGCTGAGAAAACATTTTCGTTTCGTGATTTATTACCGGCCTTTTATCTTCTATAAATCATATCGGCCGCGGCACGAAAAACTCTCTCGACTCGGACTTGACGATTCCGGGGAAGCGTTTATTTTCGATGCCTTTGCGGAAACGTTCGAAATAAAGAAGTCCGTCCCGTCTTTCTAAATTTAAACGAACCTCTCGGCAGTATATCGATGCCTGAAAAACCGGTCGACGACTAGGCGAAAAGTATAAGCGAGCGGCCCATTAAATTTGCATACAGATTTCCAATTCGTGTGCAGCCTCGGAGAAGCGCGTGACTCAGCAGCGAATGTTTTCGCGCGCGAGTCTCTCAACTATAACCCCATTTTTCCGAGTGGAAAAGAACGTCGCGCGCTCGGAATTCGAATTCGGCCGATTAATCTTATCTTATCCAGCGGCTTTAAAAATACGTGTTTATCGAGGCATCCCCCTATTTTTGTTTTTTTCCCGCGGCCAGATTCCGCGTTGCGAAAACGCGACACGACGGTTTAAAGAACTGGCCGATCGTCTTATTTAATCTGGCTTTTTTTTACCGCCCCGAGAGAGCGGCTGATAATTTTCGGCTGTAAATCTGTTCGTTATCTCTCCGCGGGCGGCATTCCGCAATCCTCCGAATGCAAACACAATGCTCGCACGAAGATTACGCCTTAATTGTGTAGATCGCACAGCCTGACCGACATGTCGAAAAGCCGCTCTGTTACGTAAGCCCGAGAGAGTACGAGAAAACATTTCCCGTTAGAGGAGCGGATTATATTCGGAGTCTCTCTAAGGTCAGGCGGCGGGCCGACTTGTGACGTTTCTCTCGCTTCATAAAGGAGAACCTGCCTGCACGCGCCGCTCGAGCGAATTATCGTATGTAGCGCACGGCTTGGTAATTGACCTTTCTGCCGAGCTATACGTTGCCCAAGCCCGTTACGTAGTCGACGTGTGTGTGTGCGCGCGCACCGCGTCCAAGTCGCTGTGTGTGTGTCTGCGTGCGTGCAAGAGAAAGTTGAAACGGTCGATCGAGCGGAAGGAGAGAGGGGGAGGAAAAGCGCTCTCGTGAGAAACTCCGTCCGTCCCCCTCTCTCCGTACTCTTAATTGATACGTAAGACGCGCCGGCAAGTGAAAGATTTTACGGGCTCGAATTTTAATGGAAAACCTCTGGCTGCGTGCTGCTTTTTACCGCGCCGCTCGCAATTAAGCTTTTCGATGCTACCTTTTCCGAATGCTTTTATATATCGAATTTGACCGATTGCATTGCGGGGGTTTACATTACTCGCGCGCAGCTGTAAAGCTGAAAATAATTGACGGTACTCTCCGGTTTATGGTTACGGTGCTAATTAAACGCGAGTTTATATTTGAAATTTTCGAATAAAGGCCAGTTTAATACAGTATATAACGAAAACATTTATGGCTCGTGGAAATATTGGTAAAATATAACGGCGGAACCGTTAGGCGAATATTCCATTACGAGCTCGTTACTTTCGGTAGAAACTAGTTACATCTTATCAGCCTCGTTCGCGGTGCAATAAAGTTTATTTAGAACCTTCTCGGAACAAAAAAAAACCGTAATAAAAGAATAAAAGTATCCGCGGGAGAGAGAGAGAGAGAGAGAGAGTGAGTCAGGCGACAGCTCGGCTCTCTAGACTCGGAATGAAATTTCGCATTCAGCGCTGAAAATAAAAGCCGGCAAAGTGTCGGAACTGAAAGATGTAAGAGGAAGTGTGTGCTTATAGTCGGCGCGCGCGCGCGCAGTATCGAATGTCTCTCTCTCTCTCCGTCTCTGCGGAGGAGGGGAACTTTTTCTCTGGAACTCCGGCGAGCGCGGCGTGACTCAATCGCCGGGCGACCTACGCGTCCGCTTGATAAAACCCCGAGGGGAAGGAGAAGCGGAGAGAGAGAGAGAGAGAGAGAAACGCGAAAAAAGATGAATAATAATGACGTCGGCCACGGGGAGGGGGGAGAGCCGACCTCGACCGCTGCGATGCGCCGGGTATTAATAAAAAACGAGCCAGATGTGTGTGTTTCTCGGTTTCTCTCTTTCTCTCTCTCCTCGTGTTTGAAAACATTTTCGCCGCCGACGTTGATAAACATATCTTTTCGCTGCCCCTTCCGATTTTATTTACGCGATCGACCGTCGTCGTCAATCGCCGGCTTTTTCGCCCTCGAGCAGACGATCAGAGTTTCGCAAGTCTCTCCTCTGCCGGACAGACGCCGTGACGCGTGTTTGCGCGCAAGACAATGGAGTTACGCGCACGTCTCGCACGCCGAAGCGCGCAAACGCGCGAATCTATTTTTTTTTTGCTTCTCTCGGCTCTCCGAGCGAACCTGCTAATCGGCCCGATAAACCTTCGGTTCTTGCTCTCGGCCTTCGAAAAGGCAGCCGAGGCGCCGTAAAAGCGCAGCTTTATTGCACCGTCAGCCTTCTAAACTCTCGGCTTTGCCGCTCGCTCTGGCCCACAAACGGACGCGTTCAATTCTCATTCCCGCTCCGTCGGACGTGTATAATAAGCGTGAATCACCGGCGGCGGCGATAACGACCGGGAGTCCGTCGTCGTCGTCGTCGTCACGCGACGCTGCTCCTCGTCGCCGGCGAATTAGCGCCCGCCGCCGCCGCCGCCGCCGCTGCATTCCTACGCTTTCTGCGCCCGTACGTGTGCGAGTGCTGTCATTTCGAGATCTCGCTGACGTAAGGAGGCAGGAAAGTGCCGATACTTTAATCGCCGAGTTCTCTTTTGCTTTCGGAGATTGGCTTTCGCGGCGGGCGACTTTGGTTGTATGGGAACGTAGAAATCGGCTTATTTTTTTTAATCGACGGACAAAGGCTCGCGTTCTTCCTCGATAACGATCGGACAACAAAGACCTCAGAGAGTCACGATCAATTAATAACATATAAAAAGCGCATTAACCAAACGAGAAAATGCTGTGTGCAGTGCCTGACCTTGAGGCGGCAGCGTCGGTCGTGCCGATAAATCAAAGCTCAAAGTACAGAGAGAGAGAGAGAGACGCACACGAATCCGGGCGTAAATAATGAAGTCGAGTGCGCGCGCCAACGCGCGCCGTGAACTTTCGTTGAATCATCGGTCTTGCCAAACAATATATAAAAGCCACGCAGGCGGCCGCCTTTATCGCGGCGAATCTCGCGTTTACTTCTCTCGAAGGGGCGGCGCGCGCGCGCATTGTTGTGCAGCTCGCCGCTTTTCCGCACACCTCGCAAAACTGGATCGCCGCTTTCTTTCCCGCGCGTGGAAAACGCGCTTTGTGTGCTAATGCGCGATTAACCTCGAAGCCGACGGCGCTCCGCTTTGGACGCGAATATCTCCCCGGGTTATTAATTAATGAAGACGCGGAAGGATAAGGCTCTGATTAATTAAAAGTGAGCACGTTCGTCGGACGGCGAAGGGAGAGTTTGTATTTTCGAGCTTACTGTCGGGAGGGAGGCAGTGCCTAACCCTCGTCCCCGCTGTAAATGCAAATGCGGGGGAGTTGCTTTATCTACCTCGAAGTCTCTTCCGTATGCTTTAGCATCTCTTGCATCGTTCAAACCATAAACATTAAGAAATAATAATCATCGAGCTTAGAAGCAAGGTAAAAATAAAAGCGTTTTCAAGAGCAAGAGTGCGCAGCTTCGAGTGTTCGAATTGACAACAATGGGACGTTTTTATCGGGCTCTTGAAGCGTGCTCGAACGGTGCGGGGGGTCATGGACTCCGGGTTCTTCGTTTCCCCTTCCAGTCGAGTGCAGCTATAGAGACAGAGAGAGAGAGAGAAAAAAAAAGGGAGAAGTGTCTCTCTTGTGTCGGCGCGTCGCACAACAAAACTCGACTCTCTCTCTCTCCCGTGAGAAGGTTAATCACTGCTCGAGATCGAAGGCCGCCTTAATTCGAGGTGTTGTCGTCCGTTCCTTCTCCTCTCCTTCTTCCAACGACCGGTTGCTCTTCTGTAATCGGCGAGCCGGGAATTCGGCGCTGTGGTTTATTGTCCGCGAGGCGCGCGTTATTCAATAAACTAGAGCGGTGATTCACCAGCGAGTCGAACGTAACCGCAGGCGGGAGGAAAAGGCCGAGCCGAACACGCTAATAGAGAAACTCGGGGCCTAATAATCGATTCTAAATAAGTGTAACTGGGAGAAACGGCACACGAGCCTCGCAGAAAAAGGAGGAAGGAGGCAGAGAGAGAGAGAGAGAGAGAAAAAAAAAAAAAGGAGACCTGTCTCGGTATTTATGAGCCGAGGGGGAGAGAGACAGGTTAGACGGGAGGCCTCCTCTCGCCCGACGGGTTTCGAGAAAAATCCGGTCCTGCCCGTTCTCGAACCGGCCTGCCACTTGGCCAAAAAAGGCCTTGCCGCCGTCCTTTTCTCTCTGTCTCCTCTTCTTGCCATTCGCTTTTTTGCACCGCCGACGTGTACGTCTCTCCCTCTCTTTCTCTTTCTCCTTTTGCACGACACCGCTCGAATCAAGTCCAACTTCGAGGAAAACTACGGTTACGTCCAGCCGACGTATTTGCATGTAAAAGCTAACCTTAAAATTCTAAATTTAAAATTTTGCCTCAAAATAACGTCGAGTTTTCTAAGCCAGGTGACCCAAAATACCCGATGTACTTAACTGCCTGTAAAAATAATAATGTTACCGCTAAAATATACGTGTCTAATGGATCGTTAACGAGGCGATATAAAGCGAAGATTTGAGAGGCTCTCGAGAGAGAGAGGCGCCTGGCGATGAACTGTCTCAAGACGTATTAATAACCTGTTTGCCGATGCGTCATATCGTTAATGCTTTCGATGAAAGTTATTTTCATGATTTCCTACGCAATTATACTTTCAAATGGTCGAAGCGGTCTGACGTCCACGTCGATTTAAAATGCTAATTGCCCGGAGTAACAGACAAATCGGAAAATGATAGCCGCGCGAGCACAATTCGTATAATGTTAATTTCAGATGCATTTCGACACTAGCCACAAATTGCTAATGAACGCGGAGCGAGCGTTACGAGCACTCGGAATTTTTCCTCGCTGATGCCGAGGAAAACATCTTGGCTTTTAATTAAAACGCCGATGAAAAACCGACTCCCGATCATAATCGGATGCTAATTTAATCGCAAAAGCCTTCGATCCTTCGCTTTCGGCGAGCATCAACGAAAGTGACCCAATTTCCATTGTCTTTCGCGGGCAATAAAAATGCTAATTCGAAGCGCACACACCTTTCTCTCGAGAGAGAGCCTCAAGGCTGCCGAGCCGAAAAGCACAATCAATAGGGGGATCGAAGACAATGAGCGCTTAATCAGCCGCGCGGCTCGAGAAGTAACAATAATAAGACGATCGATCGCCGATAAATCACGAGATTTTAATCGGCCCGTGATTCAGCCGACATCTGATCGAAATCCGGTTATCGCGGATTCTCTCGACGGCCTCGCGGCGAACGTTTCTTTTTTTTTTCTCGTGTTTTGCTCAAAATAGTAAGCTTTTTAGGTTAAGAGCTAATGAGGAAATTCCATTGTTTCTCGAATCTAAAAATAGGCGCATGGTAGTTGGGTTTGTTTTTTTCGGAAGCTAATTGTTGCGGAGCGCGCAGTTTTTGTGCTCTCCTAAATGCCGTAATCATCCTTCGAAGGTATGTCACTGCTTTGTATCCTGGCGTTTAGTCATTAATTGCGTTGAAATTATGCATCAATAAAAGTATTTTTATGACTTAATTTACAAGTTTATTACCCCTCGTATTTATAAAACTAACTCAAACTACTCGGTTAACATTCCTCTTCCAGCAGTTGGATGTTGCCTCTGAATAAACATTTTTCCCCGCTGCTTCGCAAAGAAAAATAATTGGTTTTTCGACCGAAAACATGTTTATCCTAAAATTGAATTTTGAATCTGAATGCGAGAACGAGGAACACGTATTAATTCGAAACAGGTTTATATGGATGCATAATTCATCCTCGACTTGTCGTAAAATCGCCTCTTAATTGCGACTGCCGCCGCGAGAGCTAAACGAGCAAAATTTTCCCGTGCCTCAATTCCCATGACGCGCTCCTTTTTCCAGCGACAAAAGCGGCTCTCCACTCGTCTGCTGAAATCCACCGGCAGCGCGGCGCGCAAGACCCGGAGGGGGCAAAAAAGAGGAAATCGCGCGCGCGAATAGAACCGCGCGTGCGCAATAGATCCTCCCCCCTCCTCGGCTAACGAATGCGCTTTATGGCAATAAACGCGAGCGAGGCGAGCGAGCGCACGTAACTGTATAAATAACTTGCGCAAGCGTTAATGAATGCTTATCTCTCTCTCTCTCTCTCTCTCTCTCTTCGCAGCTGAAAAGCAAGCCACAACGCGCGACCGGAAAAACCTCGTCGGGAGAGTGTGCCGCTTTTTTTCTTCTCCCGTTTTCGTGCACAGCGCCGCTTTTTTTAATGCGCGCGCACGCACACCGAGAGCCGCGTGATGTCACGCGCCGTGCTCGCCTTTATCTACACGGCATTGAATGCACGAGTTGCGCGTTATGTACTCGACGAACTAACGAGCGATTACGCGCGCTTCTTCTTTTTTTCTCGCTTCTTCTTCTTCTTCTCGGAAAAAAAGAGGTTTAATTGAAAATGCGATGGGGGCGAGCGATTAAAACGCCCGAGGAATCGATCAATTATTTCACGGTTGTCGATATCACAATCAATGAGAACGATTAGGAGAACTTTGTTGCTCGATAATATCGGTCTCGATTACCGCGGATAGCCGCGAGTCGCTTTATCGCGATGCAGATCTTTTATCTATCCAATTATAGAAGTCGAGATTTTTTGTAACTACGGTTACATTTGATTAATATAGCCGGCGTCAAGTGAAATGTAATCTTGCTATCATTACACGAATGTTGCCATCTGAAAACGGTGGATTTGGAAATGCACCGATTCTAATCTACCTAACCTACAAATTAGAAAGCAATGCACTAGTGATATACATTTAAAAACTTAATCCACTTTTTCAGAAAAAAAAACCCATTGAATATTTGAGCGGCGAATCCTAACCTCAATCGTCTATTGTTTGTGTTGCAGGGAGCGCCGGGAGGCGGAAGTACGGGAGCTGGAGTCGCGGGAGCGCGAAGCGAAGCTCGAGCGCGAGAGGATCGAGAAGCAGAGGGCGACCGAGCAGGCCGTACACAAGCACTTCGAGGAGTCCCTCAGGCTAGCCCAGCAAAAGGTGAGTCAGGCCTCTGTGTTCGTGTATATACGTGAGAGCGCTCGGGTTCGTTACCCTTCTACGCTGGCTTCCCCTCTCCCCCTTTTGTGTCTTTGCCCAAAGTGATGGGGATTGTTTTCGGAGCCTCTGGATTCAGCGGATATCTGCTCGAGTGGGTGTTTATTAATTCGTGCTTTGAAAAACCTATGGGAATTCAAAAATAGTTTTAAAGATTGTTGTTTTTTGAAGTGAACCTAATAATTGACCAATAACGATGGTTGTACAATTAAATTTTAATAACATTGCGCTTTCAATAAGGGGAATATTTGAAAAAGGTTCGCCCAGCCTCGCAGCCCGTCAAGAGTAGTAAAGAAGTCAACGCGGAGACTAGAACAAGAGCTCACTCAAACTGGAAAGTGCGCCAGCGTAGAAAGGGCGGCCTCTGCCATCTTCTCAGTTCCTCTCTCCGTTCCTTTCTTTTTTGTCGTCCTCCCATCGAAGAGCTCCGATTCCCCTCCTCCTCCTCCTCCTCCTCCTCTTTCTGCTTTAACCTCGCCGGTTCTGCCCATTATGTATGCCTCTCTCGAGTCTCTTATTTTACCTTCTCCTCTCGTGCTGGCTGCTGCTGCTGCCGCTGCCTCGAATCCTTTCATGTCCACGAGCGAGAGAGAAAGAATAATACTCTTTCTTTCTTTCCCCGGCGGTTTTTTTTTTTGTTTTTTTTTTTAAAAACCTCTTTGAGCCCGTCGGCGTATGCAAGCGGCTCTTGTTTAGGTTATTACTCGCTTTTAGGGCTAATGAATGCCCCCTCCGCCAATATTTGCCGACTCGGTACTTCCTTTTCGTACATCGAGCTCCTCGTACACCTGGGGGACGGACGGGTTTTTGTACTTTTGTAAAGTTATGAGAAGCCGCTCGCACATGTTTGGATAATAACGCCCAGGAGTGAAGGAGACTCCAAGGTCGCGCGGCGCTCCGCGAAATTTCAACGGTACATCGTCTCAAAATTACCGGGAACTTTCACGCTCGAGGGCTTTCGAAAACCCGAAATACGGCAACGAGGATCTTCCGCGGCCAAAATAAAGAAACACGTAATTGGCAAACATTTTAATTACTCCCGACGATAAGCCCCGCCAGGCTCTTGAACACTCGAGCAACCCGCATTAGCATACTTGCGCAGATTAAAAACCCAAATAAAGCCACGAAATATGAATCATTCCGGCCGGTAAGCTTATCGTACCCTCGCCTTCCCCCCCCCTCCGACTTCATAACGAGTTGGCAAAACTGCTCCGACGAGTAACTCCCGGCTACGGTTCGCATTAAAATTGCACGCAATCTTCAGAAACAAAGTTTGCGGTCAGTTATCGGGCGTCTCATCTTCAAAGCCCTTCGATTATCGAGTCGCCGGGAATAGGATTCCCAGAGCCATTGTGCACAGGGGGAGAGGTAAGAACCCTTTATCGGGTAGTCATAGAAACGCTCCCCAACGCGGTGGCAATCTGTTATTCTATATAGCCCCGGAGTCATTACTCTCTCCTTTGTCGTCCTGCTCGTTAGACGGGCATGATGTACGAGGGGTCGTTGCTTACGGATCCTTATCTGATTACACGCTTCAAAATCCGAGGACTTTTACTTTTCGACCGTTGAGTCGCTGTACTCCTATATATGCCGAAGGAAGGATCGCGGCACGCGTGTAGGTCCCGTTTTTTTAATGCCCGCATACTTAACTAGCGGAATCAATTTGAATAAAAATCAGCGCCCGGCTCTCTTGGAAATCGATGCACATTCCGGCACCTGCCCCCCGGGCCTTATACAAAACCTGTCCGTGTCCGTCTCTCTCTCTCACTCTCTCTCTCTCTATCTCTCTATCTCTCTATCTCTCTTTCTCTCGTCGGGGCCCTATAAGATTCGCAGGGTGTAAAAGGAAAGCAGTTCTTCGGGTTCTACCTGCGTTCTGCTTCCTTTGTGCCGAGGTACTTTGGATGGTCTCCTCTTGTTATTGATGACTGTGGGCATTCTTGAGTTTCGGAGGGCCTGATGGGATCGTTTTTTTTTTTTTCTTTCGTAGTCTGTCACTTTAGTCGGGCTTCTTGGTGTGCCGGTGGGATTTCTTCGGGTTTAAAGGTCTGTGAATGCCGGTAGACAAAAGTTCGACACGGTCATTTATATAATCCCAGAACGAAATGAAATTCTCGAAAGAATGGATTTTATTTGGTTGTAGATTTGAATCTCGTGATTCTTATCTGAGACAGCCACTGTGTACTCGTTTTACCTGTTGAATTAACTGGTTTACTGTTAGGGGAATAGATTATCATGTATTCATTAATCACTTTTTTCGAGTAAAACTAGATTCTCCGGATTTTAACTTTAGTAATCCACGAGTTAATCCTCTCAACTATTCGGAAAACTATCATTTAATCCCATTCCTGACCATAACCTCGAAACCAAAACAAGCAAGCCCGACCTTGGCGAGGAAAGACACTGGAGAAAAAAAAAGTCATCGCGCAAACACACGCGGAATAGCGCTCCGATTTTTCGCAATTTTCGTTCCCACGTGATCTGTTTCTGTTGCGTGTGACCTTGAAAGTCGAGGCGCGCGTTTGCGTGAGTTCAGCCGGAAGTCGCTTGGAATATTATTATTTATTACCGGCTCGTATAAAGAGAGAGGAAGAAAGAGCGCGTTCGCATTTCGAGACTCTCGTTATTCAATTACACGTAAATCGCAATTGTTACTGTCACCGAGGTCATTATGTCGTTCAAGCAATTAGCAATTACTTCGGATAGCTCGTGTACTTTAAGTAAATAATTTTTACATTGTTTTAACGATTTTTCTTTTTTTTTCAATGAAAACAAGCGCCAATCTTCGCAAGAGCTTTTTCCCAACAATAAAAACAGCGCTTACGGTACTTCCTTCGCGGTAAGTGGGTAAAAAAATACGATGCCGAGGATCCTCCTAATGGCTGCGGGAATATTCATCCCCCGCCCCCTTTTCTTTTTTATTCGTCGATATTCGAGCGTCGGGACTCGTATTTATGTACGTCGGGTGGCGCCGCCCCGCAGAAAAATTTGCGATTCAAAGTGTCGATTAGGAGGAAGTCGTTAAAAGTCGAAACACACGCTCCGATAGACGGCCGAAAATGTAATCGACACATTAAAAAGAGATCGCGCGGGGCATTAATGCCGCGGCGTCGAAGCCAGCCGCTCTCTCGCTCTCTCGCCTCCCGTGCATCTTTATGTATTTAAAACTAAAACCGGGCCAGAGCTCTCCCGTGCCGCTTCTGTGCCGCGGAGTAAATCCAATCTGAAAGTCAAATGCGGCTTTCGCGCGCGCGCCGATAAGATAATCTGCGTCCGCGGCTCGATTTCAGTGTCGCTGCATCGCGACGGCAGATGTATATGTACGAAAATGCACCGCGGGGACGAGAGGCAAGAGGGAGATAAAGAGCGTCGGCTGTCGCTTCGGAGCCGTGCATGTTTAAGCCGGGATTCTTTTTTCTCCGTCTTTATTTACAATCTGCTTACTCGACGCTGAGTAAATATTTTATAACGATTCAATAATAAATAACAATGCAAGATTAAAACATGATACTTCCCCATTGGTTGGTATCGTTAATCACTGCGTAAATTACGTAGTTATTTATACGTGAATTTACAACGGAGCGTTTAAGATGTTTCCGAGTGTTTTATTTTGTAATTTCTCGATTATTTGAGGTTGAGGCAAACCGGGGAATAATAATATTATTAAATTTCATGCGCTCGACGTACGTTTTCACGAACACGTGACGTTCCGAGGCGCGCTCGAGTAATCATGCGATAACCTACTTTTGCACTAGACAATAAATTAGAGGCGTTAAATGCAACGTAAAAACCTGTTTTGCTTCGTTTTTTTTTTTTTTTTTTTTTTTTTTTTTTGCAAAGGTTATCA
>UCOL01005515.1:0-11459 GCA_900474335.1 Ormyrus nitidulus | reverse complement strand
AATCTGTCGGAAAAATCTGACGTTTTCATATTTCACTCTCGATCCAACAAACACTATAGGGGCTAACATATATAGAGACGGCAGCAGCACAGCGAGGTTAAAGGAGCAAGCTCCAAAAAAATAACGTAATTTCAAATAAACGACAATAGTATTAATATTTAAAATTGTCCTAGAAAAGACTGGCTCGGGACTATGATATTTATAATATAGAAATTTATAGAAATAATCGAATATGACGAAAATAATAGGTTTGGTAAGAGCTTGCGAGTGAGCTTTCATCGTATTTCGCTTGGCAATTCACGGCTGTAGTCACTCAGCTCGGAGGCATCTTTAACGCCGAGGTGGTCTGACCCACCGCGAGCCTCGGTCTCGAGAATATATGGGTCCAGCGGATAAGGTGAGACTCTAAGTCAAACGTAGGCCGTTCTTGGCTTAATGTAAGCTGCAAATGCCTTCGCCTTATTTAAAAATAGTGCCTTGAATTCGTGAATACAATTCAAATCATGAGTTTCAAAGCCTTTCATTGTTAAAATCGCTTGTCTCTTTGAAAATAAAGCGACGCTATTGTTATTTAATTGGTATTGAAAAAAAACGAAGAGAAGCGACCCGGCTGAAGAATGCAAGAAAGGTTTGGAGAACCATTTTAGACATGTATTTTCAGACTATCTTGTGGCAATATTTGTACAGTAGTGCATTAAAGATTCCGCAATGTTGCCGTAATTTATTTGAAATATTGCCATCTGAGACTTTTAACCAATTAAACAATGTTAAAGTAATATTACAGCAATATTATACTGTAGAGTATTGCTGCATTCAATTGAAACAATATTAAAACAATATTAAACTTTTACATATTTCTTGCAAATAATAAAGCAATATGACACTAATAATGCTTTGCCATGTATTGTTCGACAATATTACCCAATTTCCTAGTAATATTTCCATTTAATATTTTATTTTATTCAGCAATATTGTAGAAACGTTTGCTTGTATGACGGGCTAACCAATCCTGCAATTGAACTTGCGCCGAAGACCGTAGTACATTGCGCCGCCGCTAGGCGGCGATCGGTAAACCGCAATCAGACTAGCATCAAAGAAGCTTATATAGCGCGAGCTGCGATAGGCAATTCAGTTCGTGTGGAGATCCGCTCCAGAAAACTAAACTTAACTAAACTTAACTATTGTTATACATAAATATCATGCATTTTAGGTATAATATTTATATATGTATATTTATAATAATTGTAGGAAGTAGTAGTAGAAAATTATAGCAACATTTCTATAATAATGTTGGCAAATGTATTTTCAGAGATTCAATTGTGTCAATATTTGTGCAATATTATTTATAAAATTTTCTACAAATAACATGAAGAGATAAATTTTAATCTTTTGCGGAATACCAACATCAGATAGCATTTCTTAAGCATGATGAGCTAATTGGTATAGATTTTGAGGACCAGGAGTTTGAGCTTGTCTCATAAAATCATAAACTCTTTGAGTTTTAATTGCCATTAAAACATTAGAATGCTCACATGTTAAACACTTATGTAATAAATTCAATATCAATAATTTAGTTCAATCATATCTATCTTGAAATAAATTGTTATTACCATTAATTAATTTGTAGAAAAGGAATTGTATTAAATGATCCAAATAAAATTGTATTAAGTTTGTCTTTTTATTTCGAAATTATATTTATTTCATTTTAAATAGAAAATAAATTTTAAGCTTAAAACTAAATAATTAACATTTTTCTCAGTTAGTATTTTGATTAAAACTGTTTAATACATCTTTTAGTCTGCTTCATTCATCACTAATTTGTATGCTAAGCATTCGGTAACATCACCCTATTAAAAAAATCCACATGGAATTTACATAGAAATCTATATGGAATCCATATGGAATCCATGTAGAAATATACGTAGAAATCTGTCCCAATTCGTCGTGTAGATTTCCACGTAGAAATCTGTATAGATATCTACGTAGATTTAAAAATCCATTTAAAAATCTATGCTAAAATTTTTGGAATCTGTGTAGAAATCCTTGTGGAAATCTATCTGAAATCTATCTCGGTATCCGTATGGAAATCTATGCAGAAATCTACGTAGAAATCTGTGTAAATATATACGTAGATATGAAAATCCATTTAAAAATTTATGTTGAAATTTATAGAGTTTGTTTAGAAATCCTTGTGGAAATCTATACAGAAATCCATGGAGAAATCAATATATAAATCCGTATATATAGAAATTTATGTAGAAATTTACATCGGCATTCATGTTTAGGGAGCATCAAGGGAGTTTCAAAGGGTGGCTCGTCCAGTGGAACGTTTATTCTCTTGTTTGGAGATAACTGTTAGAATAAGTAAAATTAATAAATTTAAATATATAAAATTATAAATGTAATAGAAATGTAACATAAGTACCGATTTTGTAAACATAATGAAATTATTTAAAAAATGTAAATAAATTGTACATAAGATTTTTGTTCACAAAGGAGCTCGGTGTGGTTCCTCTGTTTTGAAGAAGTTCCCCCTCCCCTAAACTTTAGAGAAGGAAGGGCACTAAAAGTAGTTGCCGATCAGTTCGTCACCGACCGTTTAATACGCCGGAGTGCTTCTGTTTCTATTAGTCTCTATTAATTAATAAAGTTCCTTATTACATTTGTAGTCAATTGTGTTTTATTTATTAGCTCTTTTACTCCTCCTAATATAATCTGCTATCAGGTTATGAGCCCAGGGCACGTCTGCCACTGAGCGAGGAGAAAAGGCTTTTTGTATTTGAAACTTGAAAACGTGCGCGAGTGCTTGTGAGAAGTGTGTGCGTCGAGAAGGATTGGCTCAACACAACGCAGCACACCCACGTTTGCTAAAGTTCTGCAGATCCCAGAGAAGTTGAGAGGGTTTGGAGAAGAATATTTTTGAACGGCTACGAGAGAGAAGCTGTTGGACATGGAGAAGTCACAGCAAGAGCTCGCACAAGGTTTGAGAAGGAGAGTTTTATTAAAATAGAACTAGAAGCTTTTAGTAGAGAAAATCAAATTGTAAGACGTGTTAGTATATTAAAAGTAAAGTAGTTAAAAGTGCACATAATAAGGAGTAGTTATAGAAATTTTGGAGAGGATATACGTGTGACGCGCAACCGTGTTTTGTCATTTCTCGGAACCGGCATCGACGCGAGCGGATTCTCTTGTTAGCTGTCGTGAGTGACGTACGTGTCTGCGCACGCCGCCGCTCTCAGCGATAGGTTATCTTAACCTCTTATTCTTCAGCGTGACTAAATATATTTTATAATTAATATCGCATAAAGTGCTCTCATTACAACCGTGCTGCTTTCTGCACGGAAATGGATTGGGCCAACACCGTGGAGGACTGCTCCGATGACGGCAGCCTCCCTGATCGAGCTAAGAAAAAGGATCTCTCAGTGCCATTAAACCGCACATCGATACTGCATCCTACGACTCCATCATCCACCCAGCTAGAGAAACTCTACAAATCAGCTTTAAAAGAGTGTCATAAACTTAAATCGACCGTCGTCCCTAACCTAAGCAAAAAAAACCTCATATTCAACGGCAAGAGACTTCACCTGCCCCCTCCACGTCACACACGGAAGGAGATCGCTTGGCGAAATCCGACGACTGCGATGACTGGCAACTGCCTAAAAAATTCGTTAAATCTAAGCATTTAACTCAACTAGAGGGATTCCTACAGCCCGCAAACAACTTGTTTCAGCCCCTTTCAAACACATCTCCGGAAAACCAAGAGGAGGTTAGCAACACGACCACGGATGAAATGAAGACCATCAAGCCCCCGCCTCTCCATGTGTCGGATCTTGACCTGACAGAAGTGATCGGCGTCCTAACCGAAGGATCAATCAAGCGACCTGACTTTCTGCTAAGGCAAGCAGATTCTAAGAATATTACGGTTTTTTTTAATCTATTCCTATTTATAACTCAGTTATAAAATTATTTATGTCTAAAAAAATTAAATTTTATACGTTTACGCCGAAACAACTAAAACCAAAAAATATTATTCTAAAGGGAATTCAAGGTAATTTTACTACCTCCGACATCCAAACCGAAATTTTAGAACTAAAGTTAGAAAACATTAACCTCATTAAAATTTCAAAAATACAGTTTAATAAAAATTTCCCTGATCGCTACCATTTTCTAATCCAAATTTCGCACGATAGCTCCATGAAAAATTTAACCAGTGTTAAAACCTTGACTTGTCAAAAGGTCCGATGGGAGTCTCTAAAAAAAAATACTATTTTTCAGTGCAAAAATTGTCAGAGAGTTGGTCACTCCAGCTCCAATTGCCATCTCGGCTTCTGTTGCGTGAAATGCAAACATAACCACAAACCCGGCGAATGCGCTGTCGCTAAAGACACAGATGACAAGGACAAACTTTTTTGCGTCAATTGTGGCTCGAATGGACATCCGGCATCCTATAGGGGCTGTCCCTTCCTAAAGTTTGCCAATGAAATCAGAACCGCTAGATTAAAACATAAAGCTTTAAAAAGAAACTCGACTATTGACAATCTTCAGCTCTCCACCAATAAACAAAATAGCGTCGTAAGCACCGGCCGACCCCGTGCGCACACACAACCTACACAGTCCCACTCCACTGTTCCTTCTTCCCAAACATCTCCAAACAACCCTATATTCACTTACAATAGACCTAACGTCTGGCATTTTAATACAAATACACCTGAATACTTATTTCAAAATAACCAATGCGACAACCTAACCAACTTCTTACTCGATTTCAAAAATCAAATGCTACAAACATTCAATACTCAAATGGAAAACCTCACTCGAATAGTATATGCAAATACTGTCAAAATAAATAAATTATATGAGACCTTTAGTCTTGATTCTAACTTCGATTAATTTTGATAATGGATTCATTAAATATAGCTTCCATTAATGTTAACTCAATCATATCTCTCAATAAAAGATATGATTTACTCAATTTTGTAAACACCCATCAATTTGACATTACTCTACTCGGCGAAACAAAGCTTTCGGAAAAATATAAATTACAATTCTCGAACTATAGTTTTATCAGAGTTGACTGAAATAAAAGTATCAAGGGCGGCGGTACCGCAATTTTAATTAAAAATACAATTCCTTTCGAAAGAATTTATTCACCTTCATCCCATAATAACAAAATTCTTGAATATACAATTATCAATATTAAAATCAACAACCACAACCTTTTTGTCATAGCCATTTACGTGAATAACCTTTCCCAAAAAATTTTCATCAACGAACTCAATGAATTATTTTTCCGACTACAACTCCAAAATCCCAATAACTTTTACATAATCGCAGGTGATCTAAATTCCCGAAACCCTTGCTGGGGAGATCATTTTACAAGTAAAAAAGGCTCCTGGTTAAAACAATAGCTCGACAATGATGGACTCTATTTTCGCGCAAATATTTTAGCTCTGCTCACTGCCTCTTTCCCTAGTGCCAATTCGTTTCTTGACCTCTGCATCTTAGACAATAGACTACTTGTATCCAACTTAATCAACAACAAAGTTCAAACTCTTAACTACAACAGTGACCACTTAGCACTTATACTCAATCTGTCCCTAAATCATTCATTAGAAACAACTGACCCTGAACTAAACTACAAATTTATGTTTAAAAAAACTAAATGGAATAAATTTCAAAATTCCATTAACAATTCCTACACAAACTCTATTCCCACAGACAGAAACCTCTCTAACACTGAAATCGACGAACATATCTTCAAGATACAAAACTCAATACTATCTACAATTAAGCAAATTGTCCCCAAATATCGTCCCAACGATAACATACTTAATTATGTAAATCAACGCATCAAAAAACTACATAAAAATAAATCAAAACTCATTACCCTACTAAATAACGAATACAAGAACCGCACTCTTAATTCAGGTCCAACTATATATCGCATCAAATTTATCATCCAACTCGTCAACGAACACCTTAAATCTGAATACAGAAAAGCGTACACCAAACATTGGAATTCTCTAATTAAATCAATTGACTTTAGAAACTCTAATTCTTTCTTTTTAAAGATAAATAAATTTTTTCGACCTAAAGACAATTTAAAAATAAACACCCTCCAAATTAGCAATCAACAAACCAACTTACTTCACAGAATTGATATTGACCCTAACACTACTCCCCAAAATAACAACCATTTTATTATAGAACATCAAATACATATACTCAATACTATCGGTGCCTTTTATGAACAAATTAATTCCCCCCGCATTCTAAACCTCAACACTCATATCCGGTCTAAAGTCCTCAACAAAACCGTCATACTTCACAACAAATTCATTAATAATAACCGCTATAATGCTACCATCACAAACTTTTCTTCCAACAACCCTTCAGACTACCCCAACAGTTCTGAGGAAATCATTTTCACAAACCCACATAACTGTCTGTCAATATTTAAAACACTACCTAATAAATCCTCATCTGGCCTCGACGAAATACCCCCTATCATTCTCAAACATCTCCCCTTTCCATTAATCACTGATTACTCTATCATCTTTAATAACTGCATTAATAACATGTATTTCTCGGATTGTTGGAAAGTTGCTAAAATACTTCCCATCCTTAAAAAGGACAAACCAGCTTCTGATCCATCTAGTTATCGCCCTATCAGCCTCGCCCCTGCAATAAGTAAAGTTTATGAGATAATTATTAACAAATCAATTAGACATTTTGCCAAAATCAATAACATTATCCCAATTCGGCTTTAAACTCAAACACTCTACTACTCATGCGATACATATAATATCCAATCTACTTAACAGTCACCTACACAATAAAGAGTCAGTTGGAGCTTGCCTTATCGACCTGGAAAAGGCTTTCGATTCAGTTTGGATCGACGGCCTCTTATACATTCTCGACTCTTTTAGCTTTCCTACTTCACTGACCCAACTTATTTGGAACATTACTTCCAACAGATCTTTTATCACCTGGGATGGTAACTTTAAATCCACGCACTCTTTCCTAATCAAAGACGGTCTGATGCAAGGCACCGTCAACTCTTCCGAATTATTCAACATCTTCACACATTCAATAACAAAGCTATTCGACCTCAATAACAACACCTATGCTATTACCTTTGCCGACGACCTGATTATACTAGCTGCTAACAAAAATCGGACTCTCATACAAGAAACTCTTAACATCTTAATAAATAAAGTTAATATTCATTACCTATCCTGGAACCTAAAAATCAACCCGAGCAAATGCTAGTCCATCATTTTCCACCAACCCCTTAGATTCCTAACCAATAGCACAAGGCAAAAAATTAAAAATTTCACCCTTCATATAAATCAAACAAATTACACACATCTAATCCCTCGGAAAAATACCGTTAAATATCTTGGTATTCACCTCGATTACTTATTTAAACTCAACATTCATATTAACATTCAACTTAACAAAGCTAAAAATGCCTTCAGAGCCTACAATCGCCTCTTTTTTAACAAAAACGTGAACAAAAAAGCTAAAATCATCTGCTACCTTTTACTTATCCGTCCGATCATCACCTACGCATCCCCTATATGGTGGAACTCAAGCGCCTCCATTATGAAAAAAATACGAAAATTCGAACGAATGTGCCTCAGATCCTGCCTACACATCTATCGAAATACCGATAATAAACATTTTATCAGTTCAAAAATTTTGTACAATAAAGCAAACATTCCTAGAATTGATAATTTCATTATCAAACTTAATCGAGATTATTTTGCTAATGTTAAAAAGATTAATAACAATCTAATTAATCAATTTTCACATATTAATGAGCCTGACACTCGTGCTAAAGCTATATCCGGTTATCTTTTCCCTCATTCATTCATTTATTTCGACAGTATCAATCTAATTCAAAATTCGAACAATGTACCAATAATTTACCACGCTCCTAGGAATCAAGCCAACAAGTCAATATCTTTCAACGCTATTAACGTGCAGACTAAATACGCTACATCTATCCCAGATAGAGATTATTATGACAAACATCGCACACACAAAAAATATTGGTGGCTTACGGCCGATAACAAAATAATAGATGAAATCCGTAAACGCACCAAAAGGAAAAATAGACGGGTTTTATAAATGATATTAAAAACAAATTTCACTACCTCCTAACCTAAAGGTTCCTAACTTTCCAAACAATATTTTATTATCTCCCTCTATTTTTCCTTCGTCAATATCTTGTTCTTGGGTTTTTTCTTACTAATCTTTTCCCATGCTTGCCCCCCCATACATTGTTCGGTTCTTATGACTCATTGTCTGCGCCTAATTTATTAATGTTACTGTTATCTCCGTTACTAATATTGTCAACATGCGAGCGCTCTAATTATTAAGAACCATGTATGTTCCTCTTACTGTGTTTATCTACATTATGGCTTTTGTTTGTAATTTTATTTGCGCCTAATTTTTATGTAAATATCTTGTATATCTTAATGCAAATAAAATATTTAAAAAAAAAAGCATGGACGCGAGCGGCGGGTTTGAACGAAAATAAGTGGGCGCGTTGTACAATGTTCAAAATGACTGCCGAGCTTAGTAGGGAGCGAGCGAGCGAGCGAGCGAGCGAGAGAGAGAGAAAGAAATAGAGAAGGAAAGAGAGAGTGAGATAGAGAGAGATAGAGCGGAAAAAGTAGAGCAGAGTTGCGCTACAACTAGAGAAGATATGAAAACAGATGGAGATGATAGAAGGATTAGTAAAATCGAATATGACATTAAAGGTATAAAATCTCAAACAAATATTAATGAAAAATATATGAACAGCTTAAAAATAAAACTTAGTGAGTCCATGTTAATAGAGAAGAATATAAAAGATAAAATTGTTCCTGGAACCAAGAAAGGGGAATCTGAAACTGATAATATTAATAATTCTCTTACTATTTCAGTGATTAAAGATCGATTGGACGAACTTTTGGACGTGGTAAAGTCGCTAACTATAGAGTATGATATAAAAAAGAACCTCTTAACCGAGCAGATATCGGACTTAAAATCGACAATTACCAAAAAATTCCAAAAGGCTACCACTGAGATGGCCAAGAATAGAGAAGTCATAGAGAAGAAATTTGCTGATTTTGAGGAGAGGCTTAAAACAATGGAACATGAGGTAAACTATTTAAATAATGCATGGTATGATGACAATAATTGGACAAATTCTACGAGTTTAAATAATGATAAATCAATAGAAGACAAAAATTTTGAAAACTTGAATAAGAATAATTTTTATAATGAGGAAACGGTTAACAAAAGCATCGAATTTTTAAAAGAAAAAGTTATAGTAGAAATTCATAATAAAGATAGTAATTTAAAACGCGAATACAAACTTTTAAATAAGACTAAATTTGAGCATTTTCTTGACTCTTTAAAATCTGACTTAAGGTCCAAGAAATTATTATATGTTATTGAAGAGGAGAATTTCGAAAATGTAGATAAGAATAAATTGGAAGCTGATAAATTTAGTGTCAGAGATATTATAATAAATAGAATTGATACTGAATATTACAACAAGACAATTGAAGAGAAAGATCCAATTAAAATTTTGAAAAAATTAGAGCAGATTAAAAATTGTGAAGTTAATGTAACATCGGTGTCAATCAGAAGACAATTGTATAGTTTAATTTATAATCCTCATAAAGAACAGGCTTCTGCATATATAGACAAATTTGAAGATCTTATTAGGCAACATGATCATATACCTGGTGGTACTAAATTATCAGATGTCGAAATTAGAGATGCCTTTTATAATTCAATAATTCAAGGTGTTCCCAATATTAAAAATATAGAATTTTTAAGCAAGTACAAAGAAGGGAAAGGCTTAAATTACAACGATTTAAAACTTTTCATTACTATGCAGGAAGCAGAAAGGAAAGCTGTGATTAAAACACCCGCTGTTGACAAATCACATTCAGCTGCAGCAGCCAATGTTAGAGTAGATGGAGGCAGGTGTTATAAGTGTGGAGATATGGGACATCGGTTCTTTGAATGTCCAAATGAAGCAACAATGTGCTACCATTGTAAGAAGTACGAAGGGCATAAGGCAAACAACTGCCCATATAGAGAGGATAATGCCGGAAACTCTGGCTCCGGAAGACAAAGGTATGGTAATACCAAATTTATTAGAAATGGTAGTAGAATTTTTAATAGAGGTGGTGGAAGGTATCTTAAGCGACCTAACCCTTATAAAGATAAAGAAAATCAACCCGATACTAAAATATTTAAAGAAACAAGAGGAAATCGTAGAGTTAGGGGACGCATAACAAGAGGTGGACGAGAAAGAATGACTAATAGTAGATATTCGGAACAAAAAACGGAAAAAGGAAAAACGTATGAAAAAGGTTCTGGTAAGTCTAATGCGTTGATGGTTGATTTTGAAAATAGAGAAGATAAAAATATTTATAGAATCGAGACATCCCCGATAGTTAAATTTCTAGCCGATTCTGCTGCCACTGAACATATGTCAAATTCTAAATTAATTTTTAAATCATTTAATCCAAAAACCGATCTTGAAATCAGATGTGCGAATAAAAATGATGACGCGATCATTAAATCGGAGGGAGTAGGTAAAATAGTAGGATTTAATGACGAAAATAAGTTATTGAATTTAGAAAATGTAATTTGTGCTGAAAATTTATCAGAAAATTTATTATCCCTGCGCAAATTTGTAGAGAAAGGTTTAAGTGTATACTTGGATAATAAGAGAATAGATGTATTCGATTCTAAATCAAATGAAACCTTGATCACTGGAATATATCAAAGTCCCTATTGGATAGTAGAATTAAAGGTAGAGGAAATGGAAAATATAGCTCAAGACATGAAAAAAGAGAAAATAATTGCATATGTAGTGACCCGTAGAGAAGCAGCCAAAAGAAAATTGGAGCAGGTAATAGAAAAAGAAAAAGGTGAAGAAATCGCAGAGGATAAAAATCAACTAGAAAAAGAGAGCTTAGAGAAGAACGAAAATTCAGCCATTGCAAAGAATTTTACGAATACAATAACAGACAGAAAAATAAATAATGTAAACGGAAACATAGAAATAGAAGAAGAAAATGTCAAGTTAAATTCAAGTGAGAGCTTGAATGAAAAACAGATATTTAATCAAGCAATGCTGTGGCATATGAGACTTGGACATGCTTCGCTGTATTTAAAGGAACTACAAGCCAAAAATAAAAACTTGAAAAAGTTTGAAGAAGTTAATTTAAATGAGAGTATATTGGACTGTGAAGTATGTGCATTGTCCAAATTAAATAAATTACCATTCACTGAAACAAGACAGAGAGCAACAAAACCTTTGCAAATTGTCCATGCCGATACCATGGGGCCAATTAGTCCTTCCACCTATCCTAAACGGTACAGATATATTGCCGTATTTGTGGATGATTTCTCCAGGCTAGCCATGGCCTACCCAATGAAAT
>UCOL01005514.1:0-11452 GCA_900474335.1 Ormyrus nitidulus | reverse complement strand
ATTTGATCAATTCTTTATTTTTTGACCTAATAAAATCATATTTGATTCAAATAATAATGTATTTCAAACGATCAAATATCTAATTGCCACTATATGTTTAACGATTCATTGATTCAATGAAATTTTTTTC
The DNA here is from genome assembly GCA_900474335.1 of Ormyrus nitidulus. Taxonomy (NCBI): domain Eukaryota; kingdom Metazoa; phylum Arthropoda; class Insecta; order Hymenoptera; family Ormyridae; genus Ormyrus; species Ormyrus nitidulus. The sequence continues at coordinate 11,322 of UCOL01005514.1, read as the reverse complement.
TGAGTGTATTCTTTCATTAATAATCGACAGATATTCGTATAATTTCTTTTCATACTTGATTTATGATTCGAATTTGTTATAAATATTAACTATTTCAATATTCAACTTTTGAACTAAAAACTCTTTAGATTCTATTTGCAATATGTTATACTTGTAAATTGATAAAATCATCATTACATAAGAAACCATTATCTTGAAGAAATAAATAAATTCTATTACGCAGGGATCAGTAAACTCCTCTCCTTCGGCCGGTTTCATAATCCCAGTAGGGTCAGCCACTCTCGCAGCATTTGATGCCCCGACACGTCCTCCCGTATTAGCGGCAGTTTCCCGATGGAGGGATTGGCCAGGTTGTAGTGCGGATGCGACGAAACTTCTGATCACGGTTTCTTGGCAAACTACACAACTGTTAAGGGGGCCGCGGAAATCTTGAGGAGCGAGGAGGAAGTGTACCCGGTATATGCGTACACTGCACGCAGAAGTCCGCTGGCCATGCCGGTGACTAATTAAACGCGAACTTTAGTCATCAAAGGATTAAGATTACAGTGTTAATTGTTTTGAAGCTGTTAATGCAGTCAGATCGCTCTCGTTGTTACGGGTTCGCATTAAAAATTCGCTTTTAGAAAATTTAATTAACATTTAATATATTAAACATTTGTTCTTTTAGTAGATCAATTTCTTTCTGTAACAATTGTTTAAAGAAGTTTTAGCTTCAATATTTTTTACACTTTTAAAAGTGTTCCCAGTAAATAGAGTGCAAAAATATAATTCAATTAATAATACATAGACATTATTAATTTAATTTTTTTTTACACTTTCAGAGTAAGACCCGCTTAAAATTTGTTTAAAATCTGAAATATTTATAAAATAAGAAGAATTAATTAAAACTTTAAATGCGCTTTAGTATTGAGAAAACATTTTCATAAATCACTTTATAACCTTATTTTTATGTCTTTCCAGAATATATCTTCTCGCAACATGTATACTACATAAAACTGCTGATATCGTTCTTTGCATCGTTATTATATTCTCTTTTATTATTATCCTCCCTTAGTAGATATCGACGTTCACAAGAACTTTTTTAAAAATATCGTGCAACAGTAAAGTCGAATAATAGATTAAAAATTAAATGTTCTTCTATTATTAGGTTTACCTTGTTGATAGAAAACATTTTCTTGAAAAAATGTATTCTTTTATATAATTAATAAACTATATTTTAAATTTGCTTATTTTTGTCTAATAAAGACTTTAATTCTGCAATCAAAGAAGCTATGATTTACAGAATTCATTTCGAGCGATGCAATTTGTTTTCTTCAATGTTTCTACGGGTCTTTTTACGACTACGGCTTACCGTCGATTGAAACAATTAATCAATTTCCATTATTTGATTCAAAGAAAATGGCAAGCTGGAAGTAAATGGTTGAGGAAATTTGCAATTACTCCCAGTAATGCTCGATAAAAAAGGTACTAGAAGAAAGTCTGATTATTGCGGGGAAACCTTTTTGCAATTAAGATCGCAATCACTTATTTCTGTAATTAATTGAACAATTTCATCTTTACAATACGAGCCAAAGAGAAATGTTTAAAAAAAAACGACCTAATCTCCCCTTTCCGAACAATTTGACCCGTCGGATGTTTACGCAAACAAGATTAGGTAATTGAAAATTTTTGCAGCTGCGCGAGTCGCCCCGGACGACAGCGTCCTCGGCTTGATAGGGATTTTATGCGCCGTTTGATTTGAGCGGAGAAGCGACAGCTAAGGTGTCTTTTATGGAGCACTTTGAATGCCTCGGCGTAAAATCTAGTTCGAAAAGATTCACTCGGATGCGGGAACTGTTATGCGAGCGTAAAAGCAGGACGGCCGGATGCGGGCTTCGATCATTGTTTCATAAGTACAGGAGATTTCATCGAGCAAAGTTCGCTCCTCCACCAAAAGAATCGGAAAAATAGTTTATACGCCGAATGAGTCAAGGAGCTCTGCTCCCCCCGCCTGAGAAAGCTCTTTCCTCCGAGCGGCAGCGGAGGAGATTCGCCACTTTATCTCCCTTCCGAAAAAGTTCACTCGGACCGTTAAAAATGACGCTGATAGAGAGTTCGCTCGCGAAAATGATTTTTCTGTCTTATGAGCGCACTGCTTTTGATGGAGAGGATGCGTATCCCGCTTCCTTTTCAACTTTTCGATCTCGATTTCGCGAGCGAAGCAGTCCAAGTGCCCCGCACTCGCCGAGCTCGAGTTTTTCGGAGAGTTGTTCACAAGTACATTCATTAAAGTGGAAGTTCCCGGCGCGCGCTTTGGCCGACGTAATTTTTGCGAAAAATTTAAAGTATGCGGCAGTAGAAATTCATTTGGTCAGACTTCTGGTCAACTTTGCGCGAAGAACGATTCGAATTGCTTAAGGAGTTTTATTCAAAACGAAATATTTAACTTGGTAACTTCTTTAATTACGCAAGAATTCGGCTTTTCAACTATTTGCTTTGGCGAATTTTTATTTGACTTCGTAAAAACTTTCTTAAGAAAAATATGTGTTTATATAAAATTACATATTTATACAGTTTTTAAGTACTTATTTGATGCTAATTTATGTTTAAGATTAAATATTTAAGTTTTACTAAATGTTTATAAGTTGTATTTTCAAATTCCAGCGATGCAAGCCAGCAAGACTTTTTTAAGCACTATTAATAAGTAACATTACTACGCACGACACGGGCAACAAAAGCACTACCCAGCTATATAGTTCACCTCGCGGCAGTTATCCGGGGGATTTCCGTTTTCAATTTTGCTCCCCCGAGCGAGTCGAAATTTTACAGTCCCCCTTCATTAAAAACTGCCGAGGCTTCGAAGCTCATATCGAAAGAGCAGCGGCCGCTTTATGCATTCGGGACTCGCGTCGCGGAGCTCGTTCAACCGCACCTGCCGAGAGGGAGAAAATCATCTCCGTCACGTGGTGCCGAACACTTGCAGTCGAGCCGAGGTACGAGAGCACCGTAAGCCCGACGCTGCCGGTTTTCCTCTTTACGTAACTGCCATCGATTGCCGCACGCCGCGGGAATATATGGTATATGCGCGACTTTTCAGTCTTGAATCCGTATTTTAGGCGGATTTGACGCTAAAAGGGCATCCGGGAAAAAGCCGCCGCAGAGAAGGCAAAGGCACTTTTTAATATAGGCAGCGTAGCTTATAGAAAATTTTTAAAATATTTTTTAATAACAAACTGGCTTGGGAAAAAAGTACATCTAGAATTTACTAAAATCTCTTAAAAGGATAATCTCGTGTTATTGTATGACTCACTGCGAAAGAAAATTGTGGTTCACTCACCGGATTATGTGTATACCCAAGTGAAATAAAATAAAATATTAATAAAATGAAATATTTTCATAAATGTTTACACGAAAAACAATTTCTTTTTAGAGTCTTTCTTCAATGGAGTCAGCAAAAATAAATTATTTTTAATATACTTTTTAAGCTTAGTTTTCATTCACCTTAAACCTTATACTGCTTAGGTTAAAATCTGTATTAAAAATCCAACTAAACGCAAAACGTCAGACGCAATTGAAAACTTTTCTTTTTTTTTTAGAAAGCATAAGCAATTTCCTCTGGCTCTTTGAAAGCACTTGAAAAATTCTCTCGAAATTTACTTAAAATTTTCATTTCAACTCAACAGCTAAATCAAACCCGACACATATTTGTATGAATCAAGTTAGCACTTTTTCCGCCCGTCCAGTTATTAATCGAAGAGACGGCGAGTCCAATAAATTACGCGGGAAAGGTCAAAAGAGCCGGAGAAATTCTGGCGGAGTGTTTATTGCCCCGAGCAGAATTCCGGCAATGTCAACACATCTTTTTGCCGGGGCTTGGGCGACGCGCGTGTTCGCGGCGGCGAAATTATATACGACGTCGACGTGAAAGGGCCCCCGGAAGATGGAAAAAGTTCGGGGGAAATGCGGCGCACGGGGAGATGAAATTTGCGCGACATTCGGCCCCGCCGCGGCGAGCTGGAATTAAGGGAGGCGCGCGAGAGCGCGGAGGCAGCTTTGTAACCGAGGACTTTGACAAAGTAACTTTTGCGGCTATTGAAGTGCGATGGCTCACCGCGCGCGCCCTCGATGATTCATCGACGGCAACGAATGCCGATCGCGATCGTGCCGATTTTAATGGAATTAACGATTTATTTAATTTCGCGCCACTTTTCCTGATTTATCGCGGCTAATATTTCCTCCGGCGGGGGAAACTACTTGGGCGCACTCTTTTCGGGTCTCCTATCGGTTTACTTGCTCGAGATTGGCTATTCATTTCACGTCCGTTTACGGATGTTTCAATCTGTTTGGCTTTCGACGCGAAGACGCAGTACAGCAGAGTTTTGCCTAATTAATTACCGAATCTCTTAAAGACAAAAGAAGCTTTTACCATTAATTAGCTTGCAATCTCATAGAGATATTTAATTCAGTAAGAAATAAGTTTCAGAAATAAACCGACGTAACGGTACACGGCGCGCTCGTCGTTGTTGAAAGCGTGATGTAGAGTCGCATTTTAGATTGCTATCCATCTTCAAAATACTTTATCGCGATGTAATTCATTCTGGACATTTGCATAGATTAAAGTATAATTTGCATGGTTTTACCCTCCCAGATTTACGGCTACAATAATTTACTTAAAAAACAAGGGGAACGAATGGCTTATTTTCCTCCATCTCAGATTCAAATTCCATTCGCCTATATAGTGCATAATGGGCTAAGGCCAATGTCTGCGAATAATTCAGCCGTGAAAAAGTATTAGCTTCATTGGTTTCTGCTAATTCAACGGAGGAAGAACTTGATCAATCGCTTGGCATAATAGGTTAAATAGATGAGAGCCGGTTCGAAAAAGTGTCATTAAAATCAGCTTAATCAATCTGACGCAGGAAGACCAGCCGGAAATTACATCAACCCAATTCTCCGTTCCTCTTGCTTTCTTACATGCATTCGCCACCTTGGTTACTTGAATAACACGACTTTCGATGTCGGAGTGTGACACTTGCAGTCATTATCGCTTCCACCTCCGTCGCCCTCGTTCGTTCCTCCTCGTCTTTTTTGCCCTCCCAAAATCGCTTCTCTTCCACCTCCTTCCGCAAGAAATGATTTTCACCTATTGAATTATCTTGCCTATTAAAATATCTGTCGTGCTAATGTTTAATTGAAAAGCTCGAATATATTAAGTTATTATATTCACGGTTCAGTTATGAAGGCTTTATTTTCCAACAGAATTTGAAGTGATTAAAAATTTAGTAAATTAAGAAATCGGCTTTTAAATTACAATTGCACAGAGCGTATATTTAGCTACTACACGATATTCCAGAAACTATCTCGTTAGTCAGGCGGGAAGTACGAGAGGACCGATGATTATACCGCAGAGGCAAATTACGACGGCGGTGGCGACTGAGCTGCCTTGTTCCTTAATAAATCAAGTGTTTTTGTCGTTCTTTGCACGTATTTGGCGTTATACTTGCCTCCCCGACTCCCTTTTTCGAACGCTCGGCACAACTCTCGACGCGCGCATTCGCCCTCGCGTTATAATACTCTCCTTTTTTTCGCACTCGCCTTTGAGCTTTGTAGTTTCTGCGTCCTCGGTAAAACTCACTTTGCATTTTATTTTGCGCGACAATTAACTAAACTAGACGGTGACTCTTTCTTTAATATTTTATTTGCGCGCGAGTTTTTTATATGATTTAATGAAATTACTTTTTTGACAAATTATAATTCGCGCTCTGAAGCATTGCTTTGTTACGCGAATAAAATTTTTGCGGATAAATAGCTTCCGTTTTTAAAAATAAATATAGAAAAAAATATTACGCGAGAACTGTTAACAGATTGTACGAAATTGAATTGAAAAGTCGATTGGAAAATATGAGGAACTTTAACAAAGTTATTATAACTAAAAATAATTAAATTAAACCTTAACTCTTTTCGAAAACTAGAAAAGTTCGTGTAAGGTAAGGATAAAATTGACTTAAAGTCTTATTACTTCAGCAGAGAGAACACATTTGGGACTTATTCACTGCACTCGCGGAAAGAATCGCCAATAAAGTTTTGAAAAACAATAAAGTACTATTTGTATTTCTCCGGTATGCAAATATAATTCTACGATTCAATCGATGAGAGAACTTCCTGTATATTATCGCTTAAAAGTATACGCAATTCATTAATCGAAGTAGCTTAAAAAATGTTAAGTCTCGGAGGTTAACTCGGGATAAAAGTTAGTAAGTCCGTGCAAAAATTCCTACGAGATTCTTGCTCCTTGTCCTCTCTTAAGACACTGTTATTGGACAACTGCCAGGACCAGTACTCCTCGCCACATATGCCCGGCAGACGTCGCTGGAAACCAAAATGCCTAGCTTTGACAAAATGCGTCTTCGTATAATACTCTGTCCTCTTCTCGTTCTTCCTTCTTTGTTTTCCTCTGGTTCGTTCCATATCCAAGTCGGAGATCTCGTTTACGAGAAAACTTTTGCAACGATTTCTCTCTCTCTCTCTCTCTCTCTCTCTCTCTCTCTCTCTGCATGCTTCATTATTGCGTTGTAGCAAAAATTGATTTTTGCCTTCAAAGTGCCTTCTATTCCGCGAATTTCGCATGGTTTGAATTTTTGCCTTTAACGATGTTAATGAATCAGAGTAGTAAATTTTTTGCAGTTTTATTGTAGGATTGAATTCGCGTAAACAAATTTTTTATTCCCTCTGAAACGAAAAGTTTTTTTTAAATTTATTTTCATTCATCAACGGCGTTTATATAAATTAAATGTTTTTATTTATAAACAAACAAAATTCATAAAACGAATTCTCGTAAAATATAAGAGATCATTTATGCTTCAAAAGTTCTCTGAGCTGTTTTCATTAAATTACTGCGAATCTGCTCAATTTAGCGTTAACATTAATTCACCCGAATTATAAAATATCTTCTGAAACCTCCTTTCTTGTAAGTGCCGCTCAACGAACCGAAAAAAATATATTTCAGCCCGCGCTCGAATTACCTTTAGCCATTATTAACCTGGTTTTATGTGCAAAGACAACTCGTGCAGTCTACCTTGTTATCTCGGTGCCGGCTTATTCATCAGCGATTACTCCCCATCGTCCGTATGAAATTCAAATAACGTTATGCCGGGAGGAAAAAGTTTCGATGGAAGCGCGCTGATTGAGGGACGGAGGGGGGGGGGGAATAAGAGGAATAAAAATGGAGAAGAAAAGACGGCGGCGCAAGACGAGCGTATAAAATAGTAACTCAGCGAAATCTCTTGTATAACCAGGCAATTTTTCCGAGCCCGTGAAAAATCATTGGCTTCCGGCTGAAAGTGCCTTGCGCATAGACGCCGGAAAGGACGAAAAGGAGCAAAGAAAGATGTGAGCGCCAAGGTGCGAGGCCGCGTGCACTGGCTTATACATACTTGATAAAGGTTACAATTTCGTTGAAAGCCGTTAGGCGATGCTTTTCCCCCACTGCTTTTAGAAATGATCGGCTCTTCTTATCCTTCCTCTGTTCTCTGCCCGTCGAGATAATGAAACGAGATAATAAAAAGGATGGAGGCGCTGTGCGTCTCATGGATGCAGGAGCGTGCGCATGTGTCGGTGCGGAGGTCTGTTGATATTCAATGCGCGTCGGGCTATCTTTCTCGTGCGTTCCTTTCTTTCTCGCCGGAATCGCGCATCGTCCGGCAAAATCGTAAAACGTAAATCCATTTTCTGCCCAGAAATTTTCCAGCTTTATTTCGTTCGTTCGCTCGGGCTGAGGCTTCCTTTTGTCGATGCGAGGCTTGGTCATATATTTTTGGTAATATTTGCTGGGCTGGAATTGAAAAAAGAATTGCAGCAGGCGAACTGCTAAATCTGCTGTTTTCGAAAAAATTGATGATTCTTCATTTTGTCTTCATCAGATATTATTGCTATCGATTTTACTAAAGTAACATTAAAAATGCTAGGTTAAAGAAAATCAAGTTGAAAAGGTTTTGTTATTCATTGAGTTAATTTTGGTTGTGCATTAAAGATGAAGTACGAACTCTAATTTACTTCAATAAAATTTCAAATGTGAAGGTATACATGAATATTGCATTAGAATTTCAGATTGTTTTCTTTTTAAGTAATTATTAATCAATTATGTTAATTAATACAAGTTAAATAAGTTACGCATTAATTGGAAAACGCACTCCAAACATTTCAAGCGATTAATTTCCGCCTCCACTTAAAAATTCACCATCATCGCGCCGATGGAAAAGTAAAGAGATTGAAGCGCCGCTTTATAATACGCAAGTTCATAACCGACGAAAGTCTGTCAATTTCCCGACGGCGAAATTAAAGATCCGCTTCAATTTGAAAGGAAAAGTTGCCCGGAACACGAAACTTTATATAAATGCTCGAGTCGAAGAGCGCAGTCGCGCGGCAGCCCGTAACGTTTTTCATTCATAAATACAGAAAGCTCTCTCATTTCGAAATCCTGGAGAGGGAAGAGCACCCATCGTCTTGAAGGGGAAGAGAGAGAGTCCGCGCAGAAAAGAAACAGGAACAAACAAGTGAACAAGTACCATCGCGGAATCCGTCCCCTGCGTACGTTCGAACTTCCACAGTCGAGAGAGAGTACAGCGGGCGGCACGCTCCTAGAAAAGTCATGAGCTGAGAGGCTCGCATCCGCGTATTTCTCGAGCGCGCGCGTATACGCGTATGGATATATATATGTGTATAAGCGCGCACCGAAACATTAGCGAAAGAGCCCCCGTACACGTACACACCGCGCCTCGCCGTGCATTACGACTGTCTGTCGCTGGGAATTTTTCGTGCTCTACGTATACTTAGCGCACACAGAGAGCTGCGCGGGGCGGCTCTTTTATGCGCCGCGGGCGAACTGGGCGGCTGGATTTGGCCCCGTGTCAACCGAGTATTTTTCTCGGGTAGAGCGCGTTATGCTGATTCGATGTGTTGGATTAGATTACTTTCCGCCGGCGGCGCTGCTCTTCCGAATTAATGCACCGGCGCTTTTAATGCAGAAATATTTGATCGCTGCCGCGGGAGAGAGTTTGAGCGTTTGAATTTTATTACCGGGAGGGAATGGCTCTCTCTCTGCGAGCGTGTGCGCGAATCGAGTTTTTGAATGAATCCCCGGTATGCGTATGCCAAAAGCGCTCCCGCGTAGACGCGGAGTCTTTGGGAAATTAGGGATTTCAAATAATTGATAGGGTCGCTGGGATTAAATGAGGATTTATTTTATTGACGCGAATGAAGTTGCCGAAGCAAAGGCGCAAGTTTATAAAATAGTACTTTTGACAATTTTTTTAATTAACTGCGTTAGATAAGCTTGAATGATTTTTCTTTGCGCCGATAATTTTTGACGCTGAAACCGAAGTATCCCGGATGATTAATGCAATGCAGCCTGTTGTGGCAAAATATTTCGCGCTTCTATGTAAAACTATTTTATTTGAAAATGAATTAAAAACTTTTACAGTTTCTCTTGTTTTTTTTAACTGTTTTAATGATACTTTATATTACAGCTTACGATTTCGAAAATACGAATAAAATTTCATACTAATATTTTATTGGCGCATTACAAAATAACAAGGACATTTACAAATGAGATTGCATTTCACACAATAATTACGAATAATGCACGATAATGTACATCAATTAACCCAATATCCATACTAACACGATAAAAAGGTTTTAAAAACTTTATGATATTTTAAGTAAAAAATAAAATAATAAATGAATTTATTTCATTTGAAATTTCTAACTTTAAAAAATCAATGAAAAGTACGTTAGAATTTAAAATTTCTGAAAACACTAATGTGCTTTTATATGACGTAATCGTACCAACAGCCTTGTAAGCCGTTTAGTATACAATTTCATTTGAAATTACGAAGAAATAACAATTTCTACATAGCTATATATCGTGAACTCAACAACTTGAATTTATGAAATGAAATTACTGCAACTGAAAAGCGTTTTACATTCAATGTTGTTGTACAAGAGATAAACGCTTAAACGGGTAAAGCTACTCCGCATTCTGCAATAAAATTAGAAAATAACAGAAATTGTAATCTCAGCAAACAATCGAAATAGCTTTCGACGGTGATTGATGTAAAATTAAAGGAACAATTGCAACGAATACGCCGTCCAAAATTGTGTTCGCAACGCAACGATAAGTCCGGGTATATTAGCTTTGCTTTAGAGAAGTACATTTGCGGGAGAGAAAGTGAGAAATCGCGCGTTGAAGAACGCTTGCAGCTCAATGAATTCTCGGAGATTAAGATTGTGCGCAATAAAAGCAGATGTGCGCAGGAGGTGTATAGGTACAAACGGCAGGGTGAGGGGTGGGGGGGGGGCTTTGTGCGCTACAAGTTCCCTACGAATAAAAGGTCGGACGCCCTATTTAAACAATTATTAATCCCCGGCGGAGCTAAGAAAACCGGGCGGACTGAGAAAATAAGAGCCCACTGCAAAAGGGTTGAAGGAGCTGAAGACGAGACAAGAGCTGACTCTCCTTTAGCGCCGGAGAAAGGAGTCTTTAACCTTCGGGTCTCTCTTCCAGTTCCTCTTCCTCGTCCTTTAGTCGTCCTTTTTTTTCGCACTTTGTCTTACTCCTTCCTTTCAGTCTTTGTGCTTTCCCTTGCAAAGCCGCTAGTTTTTCTCAGCTTTCTCCTACTTTGGCCCGAGCTTTTATATTTATATACAATATTTCTTACTTTTATCTTCTTTTTTATTATTTTCTTTTTGCTTTTTGTTTCTGCGCTGGTGAATTACTTTTTTTTATTATATTTTTTCTCCGCTACAACTTTTTTCCGCACTTTTTACTTCAGTTTTTTTTTTTTTTATTTGTATCTTTCTCGTATTAAGCGATGTTTCTTTTAACAAGTAATTTTATTACCTTCGTTCATAAGTTTTTTTATAAACATTTGCGATAATGCACAATAAGTTTTATTATTTTCTAAAATCTGCTTCTACGTGCAGATGAGTTCTATTCGTAATTGATAATGATTCAATTACTTTATGATTTAATTAATATTTATATTAAATGCTTTCTCATAGAGAACATATAAATAATGAAACAATCAATTTATATTACAAATGAAATGTTATGAAACAATTACTGTTATCTTATTTATTAAAAGGTAAAATTTAAATTAAAATTTAGCAACGTAAGAAACATTACGTTTTACGTGTCTTGTTAAATTAGGCGGTATTATATGATTTGTCAGTTGATTTGAAAGTTACTGAAATTTTATAGTTCGTTCATAAGACTATTAATTTCTCACTACATTACATGATAGGTTCCTCCAAAGGGGGTGCATTAGTTCATCGGATGTCCTGAAC
>UCOL01005513.1:0-11450 GCA_900474335.1 Ormyrus nitidulus | reverse complement strand
ATATATAGCTTATATGTGGCAAACTTCAGACGGAGCGAAGGAAAAGAATAAAACGTGATTTTGAGCATTTTCGAATTACGCTCTCGTTTATTACGAGTTGAATAGCTTTTTTACTGATATTTATATACTTGGAGCTTAGATAAGAAATTAATTTTAGGATGCTATTTAAATAAAAACTTTATAATAAATGGAAAAATATTTTATTCACAAAAATTGATAATGACAAAAATTTAAAGAGATCAAGAGATTTTATTCAAGTTACAAGTTCATTAAGAAATATGACTGCAAAGCTATTTTTCTATGGTTCTTTTCATTCTCTTTTCTTCGAGTAGATTCAGGAATTCTGAACTACGATTCGGACTGCTCTTCTTTGTCGTTCTTTTGTTTTATGTAGGAAAGCACTGTGCATACTAAAATAACTATTCTTCTTCAAGCCTGAAGCTCGGATTGTAATTTTACAACTCACTATCTTTAAATACCATGTTGTGGAGCCACATTACAAAATATAACATTATAACACATAGTAGCGCAAAAAAATTTACGCAAAGTACTGCAAACTGAAACAAAATAATTAATGTTAAAATCCATCTAAATATGAATATGAATGAAAATTAAAACATGAAAAAAAAAAATAAAATCTAGTAGCAAAAAATGTAAGAGAAAATAATCAATAATTTAGAATAAATAAATCAGTCAAGGTGATGCTGTACAGTAGGCCTTTATAGGTTTGTAATATTCTCAGTTTTGGTATTACAATCATTTGAATTTAAAAACTGTAATTTATTTGCAATTTCAAGTTTCAAATAGGTATCGTAATTTTAGAATTATTCAAGTTAAATTTTCCTTGTGCACCTTTAAGCATATTTATGAACTTTCTATTAATTATAATCATTGATTTATAAAATAAGTAAACTGCAAATACGCTTTTATATTTTTTTCTCTAAAACCAAAAACTATTTGAATTTATAAGAATTTATGAGTTCTTTAATATTTAGAAAGAAAAATGTAATGACAAAAATAAAGAATTTTGATAAAGATTATTGTTAGATTGAAACTGCTTTATAATATATGTGTATAAATAAAAGAATATAATTTTTATTTGTGCTTTTGATTTTCTATTTTGCATTTGGATTTGAATCCTTAAATCTTAAGCTTGTAAAATAATGTTGTAAGCAATAAACTTTATTTTTATATAAAAGTAGCTTCGTTGAAAAACTTATTTATTTGAATTTTCAGAAAAAAATTTATTTGAATAAAGTAAATTAAGGGTTAATTTCTTAATTTGCAGCAAGAATTCAGAAAAAAAGGGCCGCAGAGGGCTGCCAAATTTTGTACGCAACAGCCGTCTGGAATAGTACTTTGTGTACCAAGGACGCAAAATAGGGAGGGGATCCGGGCCCGAGTGCGAGTGCCTCTCTCCGCTTGGGCGCCAAAATCGTACGAGGGACGCGCTCGTAGCGCTACGAGCGCGTCCCTCGTGCAGCTACTATTTTTTGAGCGTACGTGGGCGCAAAATAATACAAATTTTGCACCCGCAAGGTCAAAAATAAATGTTTGAATAGTACATTGTATTACAAGCGTGAAAAGAGGGCTATTTCACGAGTGTAAAGTAACTTCACGCGAGTGAAATAGCTTCTCGCACGTGTTGCATGTACACAATACTTTTTTTTACTCATGCATGGAAAATGCCCTTTTTTTCGTAGAAACTGGTATATTCACGTGCCAGTGTGCTAACTTCCGCACTAGTGCGAAAAGTAGTTTACTTTGCGCGCTCGTGCGCTGTTATTCGGTATCCACACTGAAAATAGTCAAGAAAAGGAGCATTTTCCATGCACGAGTAACAAAAAAATTTAGTAAATTTGTAAAATTTTCTAAAGCGAACTTACCAACTTAATGATCCTCTCACGTGGTTCGTACATATCTTCGGGACTTGTCTTCGGGATTTTTATAACATATTCCTTCTGACTGACATATTGTGGATAATTTTTATCTTTTATTTCGTCTGATAAGAACGGCGACTCACTTTGCCCATCTACCTTTGATATCTTATAATATGTCTGTGCAGTCATAATTTTGATTTGTGGTGTTAAATTCTCGTCGAAACACACATTAATAAAGTCCGGCGAATGTTGTTTAGGCTTCTCATCCTTTTTCCAGTTTTCAACTTGAGGCTGAACCATTTTGCGGGATGCGTTTGCTCCAGTCGACGTCAGAAAAGAGACTAACAGAATAGATTCAAAGGGCAACACGCTTAGGAGAAATTTGGAAAGTGGGTAGGGGAACGGCCGAATGCTACCCTGCTGCTTGGCTTGAATTGGGAAACTTTATATTTCCTGAATCTTAAAAATGAAAGATTTGTCTAATTCTTAATAATAAATTATTTTATAGACAAAGATTGAAATACTCATTAATTAAATAAACATTTATTGTTAAACATGTAGCATCATATATTCGATAAATGTAATACGGGGACTTGAAGACTGTGAAAAAGTAGTTGAGAGCCACTGGAATTTTCTATTCCACAAGCAGGTAGAAAAATAGGATGACACTGGACAAGCTATCCTATACACTCGGCTTCTTTGCAGTTAAGAAGAATTGTTTCTCTATGTAAACAAATGGTTTTCATTTTATACTGTTAGAGCTGTTAAAATAAAGATTACAAAAATAATTTGCAGTAGAACTAACTAGAAAGAAATTTTTAAATAAAAAAAGAGAGACTACCATATTTTAAATTAAATTTTAATTTTAACTTTTTTTAAACTTTTCAAACTGAAAAATTTAAAAGCCTTGTAAATTGGAATTTCAAGTAAACGTCGCGAAATGAACAATTTATTTACATAAACTAATGTTTGTTTTCATTCTTGTGCATTTGTCCGTCCAACTCGAAATCGTGGAATTCAGCTGTACGGCCGGAGCGGTGGGTGCATTTAAACAACTCACCATGGCTGCTAATCAGAAAGCTGAGAAACACAGGGTGTCTGAGAGGTGCTGACTAGAGAGCTGAGAGAGCAAAATATTCTATTTCAAATTTAAATTTAATTTCTGTTTCACCAATGGCGTCTGGCTAGAATATAAACAAAATTTATTAGATACAAAGACTCAATTGTACTTGACATTACACTAACAATAAATACGTATGTACTTGGCGTTACACTAACACTAAATAAAATCATAATACCTTCTTATTCCCCTCCGGGGAGAGGGGCTGCGTGCGTAGGTCGTTGACTTGGACCGTGAGATAACAGCCAGCTGTTAGCAGTAAAAATATATTATAAACAAAATATTATGACTTTATGGGTCCGAAGGTTTTAGGTTCAATACAGCAGGAACGGTGGTAGGTGCGGATCCTGCGGAGACGACTACAACCATCCAATTCCGAGGAGAAACGAAAACGGAGGAGAATTCGGAAGAGGGAGAGTTGTTAAAACGTGAGTATTTTCAATAAACGAAACATGTCTTCAAATCCCACAGTCGATTGATAAATCCTCGTCAAAATTCCAGGTACAGATCAGGCAACCTCATCAAGTAGTCGTCGACCTAAGCGTCAACCACAAGGGCTACTTCGAGCTCTCGATCTGCCGGCTGTCGAGTCCGAGCGACGTCAAGACGGAGAACTGCTTCGAGCGCTACCCCCTGAGGGTCGTCGACAGAGGCCAGGTGACCGACAAGTTCTACGTGGACGAGCTTCAAGGGCTCATCTTCATCGACGTGCTGCTGCCCCGGGCTCTGACATGCGAGCGTTGCGTCCTCCGCTGGTACTACAGATGCGGCAACTGGGGGATCTGCAACCCGTACATGGAATTCGAAGCTCTCGGCTGCGGGGATCAGGAGATATTCAGGAGCTGCGCCGACATTGCAATACAGTGAGGAGATTCGGCTTTCAGTCGCAGTTATTGCTTTTTTAAATAATGTCTATAGAACCTTTTAGGATAAATAAATAAAATGCAAGAAATATACTTGTCAAATCTGTACAATCGATTTTGAATTTTTTCTACCAAATTTTTCTTGTCAAAAATAATTTTTTTAAATAACAAAAATACATTTGTTTTAAAAAGCCTAAATTATAATTTATTTTCTTTATAAAATTATGCTGTAGTGCGATACCATAATGTATAAAACAAGTTATGCAACTAGTCATTTTTGGTATTTTATTAATATTCCAGATTAGTACAGTCAAATGCGATAATTAAATGCCAACGTGAAAAATTTTTGTATTTCTGAAAAATTGATTAAAATTTGTTACCAAGCACATGCTTTTAATCTGCTTTCAATAACTTCCATCGTGATTCGCGGTGTATTAGAATTTCTAATTTTTATTACAGAAATGTTGAATTTAATGTTTTCAAGATTATAAGGTTTCTTTAATAAATAAAAAACTGTTTTTGCATTTAAGTTTGTAAATGTATAAGTAACGTTAATCGAATTCAAATACAATTGCAAGGTTTGCCGGTGTCAACCGCAAATAATCGATAAATTACTTCGATTAAGGTAAAGTTGCTTAATTTCCTACGTCGCGTCCTATTGCAATAAACAATTTAATAAGTTACTTAACTAAAAAGATAAGGTCATCAACTTATATTTACAAACAAGAAATGAAAACGCACAATCAAAGTGGCCAACATGCCATTAAAATTTAAGTTATGAAAGTTAGTTAGCTCATCAAAGTTTACCTTGTTCTAAACCCTGTTACTATAAAGCTTCTTCCTTATTATGAGAGAGCAATACTTCAAAGCAATGCGCGTGTCATATTTCTTAAAAAATAGACACACAAACACAAGTTGTATTCCAGATTATGAGGTAGAATAATCTCTATAAAATGATTAGACGAATAAATGAAAAGTACATTTGATGTTTTTGATAAGTTTACTTATTTACTACCTTCTTCCTTTTTTTTACTTTTTCTTAAACTATAGAATTTGAACGACTATCATACCTAGTAACCTCCTTGCGCTTCATGTGCTGCGAATACATTCGAAAATTTCGATCTCAAACTTGAAGATTCAATTAATTTTATTTAATGTAAGAGATCTATTCTGTTTATATATAGATTGAAATGACAGAAAAAAGAATTTATCTTTTACAGCACATGAATGATTTATATCTTGATTATCAAGATTTAGTTTTTTCGTTAGGACAATACTTTGAAAAAATTCTTCATAGATACTGTTTTTAATAACTTAGCGGATAGTTTGGTACCTTGGATGATCCAGTGCGTTAGATCTGCAAGCAACTGGAAGCAATAAACTGCAGGATTTTAGAGACTCATTTCCGTTGCATACTAATTTAATAGTGTTTGCCCGAACGATCATCCGGAGGCTACACATCAATCCATTGAAGTTCCGCAATAATTCTAATGAAAAATGAATCTGATACACCTGTAAAATTTAGCTTAAACTAATAAATATGTTTTGTTGCATATACTTATTAATTTCATTACCTTTGAGTTAGAGAAAACCATTGATTCCAACTGAAAATAATAGTTTAATATAATTAAAACATTTTATAATTTTTCTTGTAACATCCGTATATTTAGGTATCAGAAAATTTAATCTAATAACATTATAACTTTCTGCTTGATTTGCTCGTACAATTGGTTAAATGTGTATTGAAAATGCAAATAAGATACTGTTTTAAAAGAGAAGTATCTGTTGATATAAACGTATACATGTTTACTATAATAAGTCACTATAAGAATTTCATAAGTATTTACACCAGCAAATACGTGTAACATCAAATAAATCATTTTTTTAATTTTACTATAATAGAAAGAATATTCGGTAAGCATTTTCTTATAAGTTCCATCAACGTATAACTTGAATGATCCTGTAATTTACAAAATCATTTTCTACTGATTTTGCTAATGATAATACAATAGAACATTGATAAGAAAATGCTATAATAAACTAACATTTCACGAATTTGCTAGGAAATTCAGATAACTATTAATCTAGAATAAACGAAAGGTTTCTTTTCATTTTAACTATTGTAAAATGAGTATACCATCTAATAAACTTGAATCCTGTAATTTCTTACAAATTCCAAAGAAATGAATAACCTAATGAAAACTTATATACTTTTCATAAGTAATTCATAACTAAAACCATTGCAAGTGATCAAAATAAATTTGCTTTTAAATTTCATTAGTAACATACGATACGATCCTGTAAGAAAAATTTCTAATCGGTAAATTACGATAACATCCAATAATAATAAAAATTTTTTTTATGGGATTCTATTGGTATCTTTCAACTGGGAAACTATCTTAAGAATAATTCAAACTAAACGCGATGTATTATTTCTTTCGTATTTAAAAATGTTATTTTTATCAAAGGATGTATGAGTTATGTTGCTGATTATTAAAATTAATTTAAATCTATTTTAATAATCCAAAAAAATTACTAAATTTCGATTAAAAAATTTAATAAAAGACAAAATATGTTTAAGTGTAATTTTAGAATAAAATTTCAGAATCATTTTTTAAAAGGACCAATCAGCAACAGTTTTAAAATGCTTCATTCTAAATCCATCACTTTTTTATAAGAAGATTAATACTATATTTATATTATTATGGCCAAGCTGTTGAGGCCTTTTAATAAAGGTTTTATTTATTTATTCTTTTTATAAATGTAATTATATTTATTAATAGAGTACAACATAATTAAACACCGAAGGAAACGGATTCATATCCGGTATCTCAAAATGAAACATAATCATTGTCATTTGCTGTATTTAGTTGTAACACCGATTAAAGCACGAATTATGATAATTTTGCATCCCGTGTGGCAAGACTGTTGAAGCCGTTCAATAAAGCTTTTATTTATTTATTTATTTTTATAAAACTTGAGTGTTTTGGGTATCATTTCCCTTCGTCTTTCAACGATCCCGTCGAAAGAGAGAGAAAGAGAGAGAGTCTTCTAGATTCCTTACATTATTGTTAAACACAAAAAAAAATGTTTTTGTTTATCCAGGAAAAATTGTAAACTAAAAGAAAAAACTTTGAAAGACAAAAGTCTGTTATGAATTTTTGAAATTCGAAATTTTTTTGATACAACATTGTTTACATCTTATAAATGTGTGTTTAAAATTACAGATCTTAATATTTTATAGAAAACATTAAGGAAATAATCTTGTGAAATAAAATCGCGCGGCGGCACGAATTTATTTTTAATAAATTAAACGTACTAATTCGTAATAAAATGTTATAAGTTATCTGCTTGCAATGTTTCATGTTTTAATATAGATTTATTATTAAAATTATTCACAGCAAAAAACCAAGCGGCGTAAGAACAAGAATGGGGTGATGAATCTTGGCGAGGAACGGGTCTCTGCGCTCAGCGTTCGACTCTTCCTTAAGGAGTTCTGCGTGGAGTTCCTGAACGGCGCGTATAATTCGGTGATGCGTTATGCGCGTTCCTGCATCAACGGCAGCGGTGGCCCCGGTGGTGTCATGGCCGACTCCAGTCACTACCTTTGGGCGTTGCGCTTCTTCATGAACTTCAACCGCCATTACAAGTTTCGCGTGAAATACGTGAGGTACGCGCTGGGATTTAGTTTCCAAACTCGTTTTCACGCATCGCCGACCTTTTTTACCCCCTTCGTGAAAACGGCTTTTATTGGCCAAGCTTTTATTGTCCGCTAAATAAATAGCTTTCTTTTCGCGAGCATGACCTCTCTTCGTTGCTTTTAACTATTTTTTTTGCAAGCTAGACGTGCGTTCCGGCTCGAGACCTTATTATGCTGCGCTCTGATAATTGTAACCATTTGCAATATTTTCATACGGTTTTCTATAATAATTTAGATTTTAACTTACCCTTGCTCTTTAAATGGTAACTGTTTATTTTTTAGTGAAACGATTTCCACGGAGGTATTCTATATAGTGCAAAGGCAAGTAGAGCATAATTATGAAATGATGAATACTGACAAGAAAAAGGTAGCGTTTTGGTCAATAAGACTTCATTTGGCGGTGAATGCTTATCAAGTAAGTAATTCATTTTTTTCGAATGTCTGCGTAATGATTTTTAATAGGAAGTAAAATCTATATATTTTTTCAGGAATTATTGATCACTTTAATCGAAATGGACAAATGCTCCGAGGAAGCAGTAAAGCGCTCGAGTCGAGTAATAATGGGCAATATTTTTTACATCCCGGAATACAGAGACACAATACTCTATCAACTGCTCAACTACAACGAGTTGACAATGTCGAGGTAAATTTCCTTCTTTTCTTCCTAAGGAAGGATTAGGAGCTCTTATGTCTACGACCATGTCATACTGATTGGTACGCTTTTCGTACTACATACAACTTGTCAAAAGACGAGGCACCAGGAGCAAGGGATAGCCTCGAAAGCCTGTTTGCCCAAAGTTTTATCTACCGCAAACACATTGAGGCTCAATCGCCCGACTCTTTTCCCCTTTTTTTCCTGTGTATAACACGAGTGCTCGTCCGTGCACATTTTTTACCTAGCCTTTTTCTCTGTCGCTTTCTCCTTCGTTTCGGACTTTTTCTGCCGTCGCTGCCCGACGGAATAAACAACTCCTATTTCGAGCTTCCGGTCGACATTGGAAAACATGAAACGAAATGCGAGCGAAGTTTCGTCGGCGTCGTCTCTATTTTGCTCGACTCTTTTCCCAGCTGCAGCACTTCTCCGTCTCTCTTTCTAGCTTTTTTATTAGGGGGTTGTTTTTGTTGTGTGCATTCGAGTGTATCTAATAAATAAATAGATTTATCTATGATTTGTCGGAAATTCCTACGCGTAGTTTATCTTTTATTGATTCATTTTTCTATCCTTTTCTCTTTATACTCAGGTAAAACTTTGTTTTATGGATTTCAGAGATTACTTGGTGGACTTGGTCACGACTGTGCACATTTTTTTGAAGATGCTAAAGAATTATTGCGAGAAAGAGCGCCACGTCGTCGTACGAAAAATCAAACGCAAAAAACCTAAAAAGAGTTAGTACTTTTGATTAATTATAATTTTCAGTATAGCTTTTAAAGTAAATGAAAAATTCGAAATAATAATTTATGATATAGCAATCTATAATTATATATTCAATTATTGATATGCATTCAATAATTAATTATTAGTTTTTTTAATAATTATTAGATACAAATATTCCAGCTCGCATAAAACTAAATAATTAATTAACTTTATTTTAGTTTATAACATTTTTAAAATCCTAATTAAATTAAATTATCCATCATAACAATTTTATCGTATTCGAAAATGAAAAACCTGGTAGAATCTTTAAGAAGTTTTTAGCTAATTTTAAGTCAGTTTTGTTATTAAAAACGACAAATTGCTATTATTTATTATAATTATCAAATAATTAAATATGTTCGTGAATATTTTATTGTAATTAAATTTTATTTCTGATTATCTTCCACTAGTTTTTGTTCAATTTAGGCATCAATTTTAGCTAAAAATAGCTCCATTTAAAATAATACGTCAACACACAGCGAAGCTGATTAACTTTCTACCAGGGAAAGAAATGAAAATAATGAAGAAACCTATTTTCAACATTTACAGGAAATTGAATTTTGCATTAAAAATCGTAATTATTTCTTAAGTACAGTATTATTATTCAAATAAAATGTTTAACGATTGCGTTAAATAAACCGTTAAATAGAGCTTTTGCTATTTTATACAAAGTCAATAAAAAGCACAAAATACTTGACATTTGCAGAGACAAAGCCGTCGAATAGTGGATCGACAGCAGTTGCAGGACCGCCACCGAGTTTGGAAGATCGATGGGACGAAGTGGGACCGGACGTGTCGGCTGTCCTGCAACAGAATGCGATACCGGAAGTAATGCCCTTCGACGCTACGATCGCCACCCCCGTAGATGAACAGAAGTGAGTATTGCCTTGCTTCATCTTTTTTAATTTTCTTTATTTCTCTAACTAATTCTTATTTTTTGCGCTCTGCTTGTGGTTTATACTCTTTATATGATACTAGCAAAAAACTTGCACGCTGAAGCTCTCTCGTGAATACATTAGACCTCTTTTTAAAGTATCAAGTTAAATTTAAATTATTTTTACATTAATATATTATAAAAAAAATTGTTTAATCCATTTCCGGTTCACTTCCCGTTCATTTTCGGTTCACTTCCAAGTTAGTACAGACCACCATAAAACGTGAAAAAAAACATGCTTGTTCGGAGAACTGGGCGGACGGACGCCGGACGGAGGTATTTCTTATTTCAGTATTATAAAGATTAGTGCTATGTGTTGTGGGACATAATTGTAAAAATTTCGAGAAGATTTTATCAAAAAATTACATAAGTTGCTGAATTTAAATTAAATTTTTGAATTTATTTTCTCCGTTGCATTCAAAATAATGCTTAAGTTTTTCATTATAAAGTTAGAAGTAGTTGAGAAATTATATAAGCAAATAATATGAAAAATTATTTGATCTGAAAAGTCTTACTTGATTTTGCTGAAGAGCAAAGTATTTTTCAATTCAAAAGAAAAACATTTTCCCAAGAGCAGATATAGAGTAAAGTCGATACACTTACGAGGTCCTCGGTCGATCTGTACTTTGAAATTGAGTTCTTCGCTTTGAACGATCAACGACGTTCCCAGATAGCTCTCTTTTCGCGATAGATATAGAAAAAGAGATAACCGAAGGCGGCCGGGCAAAAGAGTATCTAACCACTTGCTTTATCGAAATTATCGAAGTAAGGGAAACGACGTTAGTACACGCATACATAAAACGCGTGCGTATGTGTACGTATGTTTACACTTTATAATTGCTCGGCCTTTCCCTGCGCTTTGCTGTATATACTTCCAACGAAATTCTGTGGTTGTCAAAGGGCTCTGAACTATCCTCGTCGTTTATGTATACACATATACGTATGCAGGCGTAATAAGCTAGAGTTTCGTTGTATGGTAATGTTAATGCAGACAAATTTTATTGGCCGTTTAGTCCGTTTCGTACCAAAATGACCTTTTTATCAAATATTTATGCTACAAAATTGCATTAGAAAAAATTGAGGAATCGATCCAGCGGTTCGTACCTTAAGGTTTTGGCCCGTGTTCTTTCCAAATCTGAGGTCTGATTTTAGCCAGCATGCGCCATTTTTTATGTATGGCGACTTAAAGGCAGAAAAAATGCAAAAATATCATATTTTTTCTTAAACTTTCTCATATTTCATAAGTATCCTGTTATTGGATCGTTCTGGTGCTCTGAATCTGGTGGCATAAATACATTAGCTAAAAAATGTCGCCATGTATACCTAAAAATTCAATATGGCGCCTTTTTCGCCGATTTAAATTTTTTTTTTATATTTTAGTTTTTTTACATCTTAATTGTATAATTTACAATTTTCTTGAGCTCAATACATGATTTATTAATATATGCAAGACCAACATAGAGTTGGTGCCATGAAAAAACAAAATGACGGCCACATATATAAATTTTAGTATAAAATTTTTAGATATTTTAAGTTTTT
>UCOL01005512.1:0-11457 GCA_900474335.1 Ormyrus nitidulus | reverse complement strand
CATTTAAAGTTGAGGTACTCAACGCGTTCTCTTATGAGAACGGTCCTCCCAGAGACAAGAAATAGAAGGCTTTTTTATAGATAGCGATTCACGACGACATTGAAAATCTAGTATTTACTATTAGATTAATCTTCCAGCTTTCCAAAAATATAAAATTTAATATACCTTAGCGTGTAAAATAAAAAGATATTAATTATATTAAAAAAGCAAAATCTTGCTTTCATGATTATAGTTGCGAAAACAATAGAATATCGGAAGGCACGTCATACAGTTTGACAATATCACAAGATTAAACATAATAATTCATCAAATCATACTAAAAATGTGGAAAATATTTTTTAAATACTTTTCGTGCGACAATAAAGTGTTTAAAAAGAATTTTTTTTTTAATATCTCAACTGACTAGAGAGTACCTATGGAGCTACCTTAATTCTGGCTCGGCCACCTTACACGTTCCACCTCAAATAAAAACAAGAAACTGCGCTGCTGCTTATGTAAAAGCTTACATACGCCTCGCATAAATTAGACTAGAAATTGCTGCACCTATGTTTACTATACGCTTTAATGGCATTGAAATAACATTCTATAAAAATACCTTTAGAAGAGCGTAATTATCATATGTTTCTTCTGCCGTCGTTTCAAAATTCGTTTTACAATTTAATCGAGAGAATGCGAATTTTTGCACTCTATATGTTCATTTTCAAAATAAATAAATAATGGATTTGGTTTTCATTGTCATTTTTTTTTTCTGTTTCAGATTGGATGGAAAATGGAGGATCATCCGATGCAAACCTTCCTGTTGAGGTGAGTTTGTAATTTTGTAAATGACCAGATTCTAATTTAATAAGTATTAGTTCAATTATTTCATAATTATATTCAATTATTTATGCTTCGTCAACTTTTTAACGTATTACGAATTCAAAGCCACAATAGAGTGTTTTTGCAAATTTAATGTTAAGAAGATTCGTTATTATTTATATAATAACTTGAAAAATACGATAAAACGTTAATATTTAAAAAGAATGCATAATAATTATTGACTGAATTTTAAACATTTCACTTAAAATGAATCTTTTATGTATAATTAAAGAATTACCGTTATTTTGCAAAGTATATAAATTAAAACAATAACGTCATGAATAAAAATGAAATAATCTTTTTTAAAGCAAAATAATAAATTGCGAATTTTCTCCGACGAATATTAAATGTATAAAAACTTTCGAGTCAACAATTTTCAGCAGATTTCAGAAGCGCACTCCTTGATAATTATCGCAATTACAGCGAGAGTCTGGAAAGCTGCAGAACAAAGTAAATAAGAAACGAGCAAACATTCATTCTCCCTCGGAAAGCTTAAAAAAGTGCCTCTTTCTCTCTCGTAGAATCTCTGGAAACAAAAAAGAGCGCAAAAAGCGATGTCCAGAGAACAAAAAAAAAAGGGGGGCACTCGGGGAATAATCGCGCTAATTAACGAGTCTTAATTCGCGGGCTTGCTCCCTAATTGATACCCCAACAAAGGCCGACTCAACGTTCTCTTTCTTTCCAGGACAGCCAGTTAGGAAGGTCAGCATGAGAGGTGAGTAGTCACGACGCCTTAAACGCTTCTAAAACCGTCGCGGCGGCGGAAAAACGACGAGGTCCGGCGCGGCCCTTTTCTTTTTTATACCCCCAAACGGAGCAAATGGAGCAGCGCGCGACACTCGAAATAACTCGCGTATAAAGAAGATAGAACGGAAAGGCCGGTAAGGGGATGGCGCTTACGTACGCAAATAGATCCGGCATCTCTCGGGTGATTAGTGGATCGGCCTTTTTTTTGAGGCGATATCCCTCTGCGAAAGAGACAATATATATACAAACGGGCGGCGCTTCTATTTCCGACGCTCGGCTTTAATTAATGACGCTGATGGCGATAAATTCAATTTGCCGGCTTTTTCTTTCTTTTGCGGGGAGGATCTCTCGATTGCGCGCATTTTAATTTACGTCCTTTCATTACGCCGCGGGATTTATTGTGGATTAGAAAATCATTTTCGTTCGGCTGCGTTCTTTTGCGAAATTAATCGAGGACGTCGAATGAATAACGTTTCTTACTTTATACATAATTAATAATTGAAATCTAAAAGGATTAATGTTCCTCTTGTTCATTCACCCGCGACAAACAATCGCAGCTTCCTCAAAGTCTCTTCGCAAAAGAACCACCATAAGTTATACTAATCAACTACCCATCTTCCCGTTAGTCCCCAAACGCCTTGATTCCATTTCGTCGGCGATCCTTTTACGGGCCAATAAATCTATTCGCCCGAGCCATCTCTGCACTTTGCGAACAACGCGAAGGGGGTTAATAAGCCCCGGTCCCGCGGATTCATCAAAGCTTTATATACGATATCCAAAGCGTATATAAAGCCAGACGTCGAGCTGAAACCCAGGGAGATCCCGGCGGAGGAGGAGGCGGAGGAAAGTTCGCGAGCTTATACGAGCCTCCGGAGAGCGTCTTATAATCTTCGGGCCCCGCGCCGGTTTATCGCCCAAGTTTCGCGCGCCGTTTGATGTTTACGGCCGCCGCGGCAGTTTCGGCGCGTTTATTTATAACCGGATAGAGACGCCGCCGGAATATCGAGAGGGCCGCGCCGCGCGGATTCGGGAAGGGAGGACGGCGATGATGGACTCTTCCGGGTGGTGCGGAGCGGCTTTTCGGCGGCGCCGCGAGGAATGCGGAAAGAGGGTGGAGAGGAAATAGAGACGCTCGTCGATGAAAATTTTAATCGCGCCCGATTAATTCGCTCTTAATCCGCTCTACAGAAGCAGGGCATAATCCTACTTAAATCGTTAGCAACTTTCTCAAAACTACCCGGCTAACTTCTTCGATCTCCCCGAACTAATTAAAACGCGGCCGCGGCTAAAAAGCAAAAAAGAAGCAATCACGAATACATCGGCGAACCTAATAACAGGCACGGCGGTGGTCGGAGTCGTCGGGGCGCCTCGGGCCAGCCGCGGCCTCCTGGTGCGGACCCTGGCGTTCGTCTTCCTGGCGACGTTCCTCTGGCTGCAGCTGCACGTCATCAACCTGACCAGTCGCGACTGGTCGAACCAGGCCATCGTCAACGAGAGCCTCTACGCCCTCGTGCCCCAGGAGCTGCACAGGTGGGTTTATTATTCACTTCCTTTATTTTTTTTTCTTTGAAAATAAAGAAGACTATACGCGTCGCGGTCGCCGTTTGCGTAAGCGACCGCAGCGCGGCGGCTGTTTGCCTGCCGGTCGAAGGCGAGGATATATTTTATTGGGATGGAGAACTCGAGATTCCGAGGAGAGGTTTTCAAGGCGCGGGGTTTTTTTATTGTGCGGTGAAGGACAGTTTTTTGTCGGCGGTTGCATGCGTAATGTTAGTTTAATTCAACGGTGTTATTTTGTTTATGGAGTTTGGAAAATATTTTTTTGGACTGACAATGAATATTTTATGTTTTAAAATACCATTAGATTGTCATCTTATTTTATTATCGTTACATAAATATTTTGATGCGACGACCAGAAGCTCTCGGTATGAAATTTACAACATTTACAATAGAAGCTCACGAATGATACAGTCATCGGAATAAACCTATTAGATAACCGTTATTAAATACCTCGCAAAAAATCTGCTCCCAGATAACGAAAAGCCAAACAAAAGAATACGAACAATAACGCAGCAGCTTCGCAACAACTACAAGCGTTTGATCCACTAAATCAATCTATTTGCGCAGGCATGAAAATTGACTGCAATCAATTTAGCTGACGGCGAGGCGCATAAATCTATTTTTATCATTAGCCGCTTCTCTCTCTCGCGAGAGCCTACTGCGCGAGATAATTCTCGCGTGAGTTATAACGAAAACTTGACAGCATGTTAATTAGCATTAACTCCGCTCCGCCGCTACATCATTTCGGATTTTTATGGCTGTCGGAAAAAGGCGGGGGACGCGTCTTTGTACAAATGCGCGACGCCGATTAACCGCGGCTGCGAGGAGTATGAGAGCTTTTTAGAATTATGGGAGGGGAGTTTTATATACGCCCGTAATTCTGATGACTTCGCAAACAAGCAATTGTAAATAGTGATTAATGCCGCGGAGCTTGAGGAGATTTAAAATGCAATATCTGCTTTATTGAGTGACGGAAGACTAAGGATGGACGTTGAATTTTTTGCAAGTAAATTAGTCTTAGTATTCCTTTTTTAATAATTAATGTTTGTAGCTCGAATCTTTACGAGACAGAAGACGTCTTAAATCAAGTTAGTTTAACAGTAGTAGTTTTTACTTAAGTTAAAGGGATTAGAATTACCTTAACTCGTTTGTTTTGCTTAATAGTTATTTTACCTTTTAATAAATTTTATTTCTACACTGAGAGAAGAGATACAGTAAAAATTGCAAATAGTCATGTAAATATTACCATACTGTCTAGTAAATCTACTACAGACTTCCAAAACCAAAAAAAATTACCATACTTTGTAAGAAATTTTACTATACTGTTTGCTAAATTTTCCAATATTGTGCAGTAGTAATGTTTTTGGTTTTAGAAGCCTGCGGTCGCTTTACGAGACAGTACAGTAGTTTTTATTACACCTTTTCTTCCGTTGTAATAACAAAACGTTCGCTACTAAACCCCCAGGTTCCTGAAAGAGCGTAGAAACGGTACTCTGGCCCGGGGCAACGGCACGTCCTCGGCGTCGGGCAGCGGCGAGGACCTCACCGAGCACGAGATCCAAGAAATCCGCCGCCAAATCGACCGGGTCAACTCGGAGCAGCGCCTGCTGAACGAGGACGCGTTCGGTCCCCTCGCCCAGGACGCGCCGATCATCGTCGTCCAGGTCCACGACCGCATCACCTACCTCCGCCACCTGATCATCTCGCTGGCTCAGGCGCGCGGCATCGAGCAGGTCCTGCTCGTCTTCAGCCACGACGTCTGGAGCCCCGACATCAACTACCTCGTGCAGAACGTCGACTTTTGCAGGGTCCTGCAGATATTCTACCCGCACAGCATTCAGACCCACCCGAGGTCCTTCCCCGGGGAGAGCCCCAACGACTGCCCGAGGAACATTAGGAAGGAGCAGTGAGTATATATACTACTGTTGTTTGTTGGTTATTTGCGGTTGGAGAGGGCAGCTTTTGTATGGAAATGGTTTATTGACTATACATAAATGCAAGTGCCGTGTCGGCCGCTTGATTTATTTACGCGACGAGCGTTGAATTTTTTATGAAATCCGATGATACACTTGATGAATGTTTTTGAATTTTAAATGAGAGCACGCATGTATGCTCTTCGACGCTTTTCAAGCGCACGTGGAATTCTTTTATTCGATAAAAAGGCTTTTATTCCGCCTGCGTCCGCCTTTTGTTGCTTTCCTCGAAAGGAAAAATATTTTGCTAACGTCTTATTCGCTGCTTCTTTAAAATTGCTTCGATTAAGCGGTGATTAATATCGTATAGTGTTGAGAATTTGTGAATTCGGACTTTGCTTCTAATTGGAGGACAAATTAATCAAAGTTGCCGATACAAAATTACTATAGATGCGTCAAACAATGCCTGTGATCAGGTTTGTGGGTCATCGTCGTTGAATGATTTTCAATTGTCATCATGTACTTTTGTTTCCTATTTGGACCGTCATTGTAATTTTGTAAGGTTCGTTAAACGCGAACAATTTCAGTTGAAGTACAAATTTTAGTTATCAGAGTCAAAGTTAAAACACCATATAGAAAATTAGAGTTCAAACAGTAAATATTATAGTAAACTACAATACAAAATGTTTGCATTACAGTACATTTTCTCATTATGTTCTGAAATAATTTTTGTCACCACGAGGCACATAAGTAAATTGATTTGATTGGAAGGAAAATACAAAACCCTTTTTCAGCTTTATCAGTACTGGACAAATATGGAAGTGTCAGCAATTTGTCAAAAACTCTTCCCTTCTCCTCCCTCGAACACATATAGCTTGTTCGGCTTCTAACTGTATTAGCAGTTCTATTTTAGTTTACCCGAGTCAACACGGAACATTGCTTTACTTTATATCAATCGATGATTTTCCGCTGCTCTCCAACGTGAAGCAGCCGCAAAAATTACGACCCGAGTAAAGTTTATCGCTAAATTTAATAGCGCAATTAGATTTTTAGTCGAATATAGATACAGACATCCGCGTTACGACCGCGAAGTACACAGGCGGAGGTGCCGCAAAGCAGCGTTTGCGAAATTTAATTTCACGCTCGGATGGACGCGAATCCGCAAACAAGAATGTCCGAATATTGAATACCGCGCCTAACAAATCATTATCCGTAATAAATGGATAACCGTTAATGAATTTCACGTCGGGGCTGTACATCGGCGAAGCCCTCGATCATCAGCCTAGTAACGAATTTTCGCTAATTACAGTCCTCCCCCACTGGAATCGAATGAGCTTCTGTTGCTCGGAGGAACTTCTTCCCCTTCAATCCCCTCGTTCAAGCCCCCATTTTCGAGTTTTCCTTTGCAAATTTTGATTATATTTTTTCAAAAGTACGAATAATAACGTTTATTTATATTCTTCTCAAATACGTATAGTAAAATATAACCGATATGAATTTTTCACTGAGAGAAAAGATGTAGTAAAAATTATCATACTGTCTAGTAAAGCCAAAACAGACTGTTAAAACGTTTAGTTTATAGGAAATTTTACTGAAAATATTGGAAAATTTACCAAACATTATAGTACAATTTTTTACAAAGTATGGTAATTTTTTTGGTTTTGACACTCTGTAGTGGCTTTACTAGACCGTATGTTTAATTTTTTAATTTTCTTCTCTCAGTGTAAAAAACGTACATCAACTTCATACAAACCAGTCACCACACAGAAAAGGTAGTTGATACAACCGTATTTTCTGTTGAATATAATCAATAGAATTTTCGGTTGATTTGACCGAATTTCTATATTGATTTAAGAAAAACTTTGTTAATTTTATACATATAATTAAACTCTGTTGACTTAATAGAAACTCTGTCAAATTAATCGAAAATTCTGTTGAATATAATTAACAGCAAATCCAGTTGTTTCAACAAGATTTTTCCCCCTTTTTTAACACAAGATTACATTCCCAAAGCCGCCTATAACTAAGCAATAACTCATCGAAAAACCCCGTCTCGCTTCCAGGGCCCTGAGCCTGGGCTGCACGAACGCCCAGCACCCGGACCTCTACGGCCACTACCGCGAGGCCAAGTTCACCCAGACGAAGCACCACTGGTGGTGGAAGGCGAACCGCGTCTTCGACCAGCTCGCGGTCACGCGCAATCACACGGGCATGGTCCTCTTCCTCGAGGAGGACCACTACGTCGCCGAGGACTTCCTCCACGTGCTCAGGCTCATGGAGCGCACCTGCCGGCACAGCTGCGAGAGGTGCAACGTCCTCTCCCTCGGCACCTACCTCAAGACTTACAATTATTACGCGGACTTTAGCAAGAAGGTAATGTGCGAGCTCGATCTTTTTTTCGCTCTCTGGCTTTGTTTTTTAAATCGCCGCCGTTGCCGCCGCTGTCGCTGCTGCTGCGCTTTTCGGTTTAATGAGCTGTCAGAGGCACGTTGAGCGGGTTAATTATCTGTTTCGTACGGAAGTGCGTGGGGGATTAAAGAATTGGCTGATAGCCTTTGCTGAGGTTGACGCGCGCGCGGATATATATACGAGAGAAATTAAAAGGGGTTTCTTTTCATAAGCGAGTGGCGTATAATTACTGGATTAATATGCAAATGAAGCTCCCTTCCGACTCGACGACAGTTTCAAACAATCTCCGAAAAGCCCGGCAGCAGCTAATACACAATCAGCCGTCGCAGCCAATCCATCCGCGGGCAAACGCAATGATTCTCAAAGCCCCGTAAAAGAAAACGAACCTCGTCCAAATCTTCCACCCTCTCCGCGCAACGTGTCCTCCCGCGGGCAATTACGTCGAGCGCACGGCGGAAAACGGCGCTCGAGAAAAGCGGGCTTCTCTCTGTATTCGAAGATTAGGTAACGCGCACATCGATCGAGAGGCGGCTCTTGTAATTTTAGTCCCGAGCCGCCGCGCGCGGCTAGATATACACTATTTCGCGACGCTCGGGAGCTCTCCGTTGTGTGCGCCGAAACGCAAACGCAAAAGTAACAAGCCCCCCCGTGGATCGATCACCGAGGCCGAGGCTCGCGGGAGGGCGGAGAGTGGACCTCTGCGTGCATGCACCTTTGTCGAGGCACTAATAATGCTCTCTCTCTCTAACTCTCTGGCTGCGAGGGGCGTGTTGGTGTTGTTTTTTTCTTAATATTTTGATGTTTATTACATATATATCCTGTGCGAGGTGTGCTGGTCGTTTTTTTTTTGCTTTGGTTCATCGGTGTGGAAAGTGTGATAAGGATTGGGGGTGCGTTTGCGCTTGAAATTGGTTGTAACTTAAGAAATCATCTCATTCAGTAGCGGATTTTGAGAAAAATACCCATTGCACGGATGTTCAAAAAATTCTATACGAAAGAAATTGAATTTGCAGTGAAGATGAATAGAAAAATTTATCTTCACGCTTTACCATTTAAATTCGATTACTCCCTTTCGCGATAATTAGTGTCTCAATGTTATCGTCTGTGATGCACACTGTAAAAATGTGTGTAAACTCATTCACCCATCATTCATAAACTGATGTCGTACCGCAACTCAGTGTGCAATATAATTGTTGTCGTCTTGCCGAGACTAAAATCACCCACCGCAAACAATTGGTGTATCTATTATAAATCACGTAGCCAAAATTCTAAATCTGTGCGCAACGACTGTATACATCCTTCCTCCATCACCCCTCATCGCCATCAAAATATTAAGAAGGGAGCCAAAAAACAAAAAAAAAAACAAAAAAGGAGGCGGGCACAAGGGGGTGGGCTAAAAAAGAGTCTGGCCGGCCTGCAGAAGGAGCTGCTGCGGGGTGTGAAAAGGCAGGAGTCGGCGGCGGGCGGCGGCAGCCACGGCCAGGAGGCCTCCGCCAATCCGGGCCAGCAGGTCGTGGCCGCGCCTTCCTGGGCCTATCAGCTCCTGCCCGGCCTCTATCAGCACTACCAAAAGGTTCATTTTACCTCTCTCTCATCTCTCTCTCTCTCTTTTTTCTCTGCTCTTCTCTCTGTGTCTCTTATACTTTCTTCTTTATATACTGTAGCTGGAAGAGTTTGGTTTGAGCTTTGCCTGGGAACTTTTCTCACTGGAATGCTGAATGAAGCGGCCTCCGATTGTTACTCTGCACTGTATTAGACTGGATGTTTTGTTTTTTTTATTGTGTTTGTGAATATTTGTACTCTCCTCTTTCAGTTCTTTTTTTTGGGGGGGTTGGCAGTGGCTGCATCCGTTCGTTTTCGTTGTGATAATGTTGAGTTATAGTTTAGAGCCTCCTGCCTCATTTATTTTTACAAGTTTAGACTAAGACTTTCATTTAGTTTTTAAGTGTAATATTAAGGTTTTCGGTCTAAGCTCGGCAATTTATTGTCGTAGATTTTAGAATGCAATTACCGCCGTGATTGGATTATTGACGAAGCGTTATTGCGTTAGTTGAATTTGCTTTTGATATTTTGCAATTTTATATTCTAGATTGCAACGATCGCTAAAGGATTTAGTCTCAATAGGAAAAGACACTTTAATGGATCGTTAAAAAATTGTGCAAAAGTAATTAGGGAATATAATGCCGGAGTCGGATTTATTTTTATGATTGTTGCTTAACATTTTTCTTCATTAGATATTGTTAAACTAGCACACGAAACTACAGAATTAAGAAATAAGATTAAAAACACAATTATTCGTTAACGATTGAATAAAAAATAATAGCCCTTTAAATTTTGACCAAGCAAAGACCAATTTTTAAACATACTTCACCAGACATTAACGTATCATTGTCATCAACTTGAAAACAACAGTCTTTTAAAATAAACACTTACAACTAATAATGTTATTCGATATTCTACACGTCATTGCTTGCATCAAACGAAAAAAAATCACAAAAACAGACTCTGAAAAAGTGTATATCAATAAATCCACCAATGATGAACACACAAGAGAGGCATTACAAAAACCGACTGCATGACTAAGTCGAACGAACTTTGACCGCGGAAGCATGAGAAAACCCGTCCCACACACATATACGCTTTTTCAAACCCGATCCCCGCCTCTCAAATTCGCACCCAATTAACCAATCTATCGGGCTGCCGCCGCAAAAAACAGGCGGAGGTGATCCCGTGGATCTCCAGCAAGCACAACATGGGCATGGCCTTCAACCGGGTGACGTGGAGCAAGCTGCGCCGCTGCGCCGCCCAGTTCTGCTCGTACGACGACTACAACTGGGACTGGAGCCTCCAGCACATCGCCCAGACCTGTCTTCCGCCGAGCCGCGGGGCTGGGGTCACCCCGCGGGTCGACTCCGGCCTAATCACCATGATGATGCGCGCGCCCAGGGTGTTTCATATCGGCGAGTGGTTGGTATTTTTTTCTTTTAGTAAATTCTGCGGCTGCAATGAGCTTTGATCGGGAGGCAGATTTGCGGGGAAGAAGTGGAGTTGAATAAGAATTCGGATGATATAATTGTTTGAAACTTTTTTAGAGTTTAGTATTTATGTACACTGAGAGAAAAATCTTGTTGAACCGACTGCATTTTGCTGTTAATTATATTCAACAGAATTTTCGGTTAATTTGACCGAGTTTCTGTTAAGTCAACAGTTTCTATAAATTTTCTGTTAAATCAATACTGAAATTCTGACAAATCAACCGAAAATTCTATTGATTAGATTCAACAGAAAATGCGGTGTTTCAATCACATTTTTTTTCAGTGTAGATTTCAGTTCCGCGAGAAATTTCAGCTTTTAAAAAGAAATTTTTTATCGGGATCTTAAATCTCGAAGTTTATGAACTTTTTATACAAGTTTATATACATCGGAGCGAAGAAAATCGTATGCATGCAAAGCAGTTTCTACATTTTTTTTAATAAAAATGCTGATGTCAAGTTTAAAACTAATACGAGGTAGAATGCAGCTTATAGTCCTTAGAGACGAGCCGGTCTAAAAAAAAAAAGAGTACCGATAGAACGTATTAAAGATTCCATTTACTTTCCGCTCCATTTGAAAGGTTCTAAAATATTTAATAAAGCTTCCGGCTCGAACTGCCGCTTTTACTGCAACATTAGGTCGGGATAAAAGTTTCACGCTTATACGTATATTTGGATTGAATTAAAAATAGAATGTAAAAATGCCGCGGTTGAATAATCGTATTATGTATATTAAATTCTAAAAGTTACGTTTCATTTGAATTCTTATACTCCAAATTAAATTCAAAAGTATAAATTTTATAGAAATTCTCAAAAATCCCAAAGCTTCCGATTTAAAAAACTTGCTTCCATCGCAGACAAATTTCCATACTTAAGAAAAATTACTATACTCGTCAGTAAATCGAGGACAGACTTTGAATCAGGGTAAAAAATTACTA
>UCOL01005511.1:0-11463 GCA_900474335.1 Ormyrus nitidulus | reverse complement strand
AAATTACTGGAGTCAACTATCACTCGCATAACGCCAAAATCGAACGCGCAGGAAAGATCAAGATCGTACATATCGACAAATTGAAAAGAGCCTCCGCACTTAAGGCACCGCCACTGACGGATTAATTCGCATACATCTGTTTCTCTTTTTAGTATAAATTAAACCGGAGAAAGAACCTTTTTTTTTTTTTTTTTCTTTTTCCGCGGCCCTCGGACGCGAAAAAAGAGCCTAATAAATTTTAAAAATTACTTTGCTATACGCATTGCCGATTATTCAACACGGGAGTAACGGACCAAACTGGTTCTTCTGTGTTCCAGGCCTAATGATGCTAACTCTTTGGTTATGGCTCTTGATCGTTCAAGGGACACACGCAACGCTGCTGGGCTATGATTGCGGCAGTGGTACACTCAACATTTCTACCGTTTCGATCAAGGAAGTGGGCAATTGCGAAACCACCAATCTTTCTCCGGAAGTCTCGGAAGTACATCTACAACTTTTGCAGTTTACACAGCAGTCCAGAACCACAATAACCTCATGTAGAATCGTCGCAGAGCGGCATATTCAGAGATGCGGCATGTTTTCACATATGGCCGCAGTGAGCGGAGGAGAATCTACTTCAGTCGAAGATATAGGTGCCGATTTATGTCATGATCTTGTATACTACAGAAGCTTCAAGTACGCAGGGGTGCGCATAGACAAATTGGAATTAAATGCAACCAATTACCGGTCGGTAACAATAGTGGGCTCCCTTCAAGATGATGGTCGCTGTCAAGGAGGCCTTTACATCCATAATGGCCACGAATACGAAGAAGCGGTAGTAGTCGTCAAGCTCACCATTTATCTGACGACATTCACTGCTCTGGCCGATAAATCCTCGCAGCAAGTCCTCTTCCCGGATGGACTGCGATGCCCATATGGTAATGAACGATGCATTGATGGCTCGGGCCGTCACTATTTTTGGAAAGCATCATTATCACGCTCGGATTGCTCCTTCGACGATTATATAATTTTATTCGATGGTAAAGGAACCCGAGTAGCGGACGGCCAATCCGACAACCGAACTCTTTATTTCGGTAATTCGTCAGCACATGTGCAATTCGGACTAGCCAAAACAGGGCAGCTAGATTTATGAGGTTACAAAATTTTTTCGACAGAATATCCTAAATTATTCATTTTTGAAGTAACTCATGGCGATACTTTTGCAACAAGAAAGAGCCTCGAAGTTCAAAACGTTTTACAAGAGGCCTATTACAACACCAAGCTAGTGTATCTAGCAAAGCACATTAAAACGCAGTTCGAAAGCCTTTACAGAGACATCCTATTTCACCGATGTCTTCTCGAGCGTCAAATTTTGTTAAATTCCATATCTCAAGTCTATGACAGGCCAGACTTATTCGCTGTAAAGGTGATGAAACGTCTGGGATTTACGGCATACCCGGCAGGTGAGGCGGCACATATTATACAATGTAGGGAAGTTCCCTGCAAAATTAGAAAAACTACGGGCTGCTTTTCAGAAATTCCAGTTATCTGTGACAATAAACAAGTATTTCTAAAACCCGTTTCTCGGATTGTCACAGAAACAGGCACTCCAAGAGATTGCAACGGCGTACTTCCCATACTTTTTCAACTAAACAATTATTGGCACTCGTTTCCTCCAGCCCCTCAGCCGCCTAAGGAACCCACCGTTTTACAGCCAATGAATACACCAACCTGGCAATATGAGGAGCTCCATAATTTTATGCAAAATGGAATATACGCTGAGGAAGATTTAGAAAGGCTCCACGAACACATCATGTTCGCAGCAGAAAAACCAGCGTATATAGAGGCAATTTCACGCCGCCTCTCAGGACGAACATCACAAGGTAGTTCGGTCCACTTTAATGAATTAGTCGACCCCGGAATTGTAGAGCAGATCAGCGAAAACGTGTTAAGCAGAGCTTGGAGTGGCTTCACCAGATTCGGCATTTTTAGTGCAGGTGTCATGGGCGTATTAATAGTGCTACACTTTTTCAAAATGGTTGCTGACGCCATTATTCGTGGTTATGCTCTACACAGAGTTTACGGATGGAGCACGCAACTCCTAGGAGCTCTCTTTAGCTCGATCACTCACTTGCTCCTACACAGGCCCAGAGAGAATCACTCGACGGACCTAGAGTCGGGTCTACTTCAGGAACGTCCACCACCAAACTCTCAGGGACCTACGCAGCCAGCTACTTTAACAAGAACTCAAGAGTTCCCTCGAGATCCACGGGCACTAACCACTGGTTCGCGACGCGCACCTCGTTGCGCACGCGTTAATAATTATAAATGAAAGAGGTTCCGATCGGTCGCTCTAGCGCGAAATTTACGGGTCGTAGCCTCGCGATAACTTTCGTTGTACTAAGTAATGTAATTCTAACGGGAAAACACTCGACCTGCGATTACGAACGTCGCGAGGAAATACTTTTCCCCAGGGGGGGTCCCTTACTAATACGTCTATAAGTTTCAGATATCATGTGTTAAAAGCATAGCACGAGTCAATTCAGAGATCCAAGCAATATAAGGTTCCCGGAGCCGATCTAGCAGAACTTCGGCACAGTGCGTCATGGCGGGTCCTCTACCAAATTGCTAATAGCATTGGGACATCCGGACTTAAGGACCGCAACGCACAATCCAACTCCAGAAATCCAGGCAGCAGCCTACAAAGCCTTATTACGGTTCAAGGCCGATATATCACTCATGAACGCTGAAGGACGAGATTTACACCAGCCTGTTTTACAACCGCACTGGGGAACCTTCAGAACAACCAGAATTTCTACAATAAATATTAAGAATTTTTTTTTACATTTATATGAGAGAGAGATCCGCTAACACTTGTAATTACACAGAAGATACAGACAACACATACACTTACAATTAGTTCTAGAGTATACTTAGAAATAACGCAACTTTGCGCGACTTACTGTTAATTCTTTTTATTAATAATAATCGATTACTGTAAACAAATCAGCGTTCTATTCGCTGATTCGTACCATATTTTTGCTTATGATTACTATTAATACGGTTGCGGTGTCAAGGTCGCCGAGGACGTCGACCCCGCGGCCTCGGACGTGTCACGGACACGGAGCGTCGGGTGCGCGACTTGGTCGCACGGCCACCCGACGCCCTGCGTCCGCTGTCTCAGGTGTACCGCCGTCGGCGACTCCAGAAAGTCGCCGTCAGCGAAAAACCGTGGGACAATTTGTTCCCCCGTCGCGGATCCAACGAGAATCCGCGACGGCGACGGCGGCCGGACAGACAGACGGCGGTTGGTCCCCGAAGCGAGAACACCACTCGCGGCATCTCTCTCGTTTTTGGTAATCAATAAAACGTTATTAAGTCAACGCATCAAGCAAGGTTTCCCTTATTGGCCCCCACCTCTCCGTAACAGAATTGGTGGCAGCGGTAGAGGCCTTTCGGGAACGATCGCCTTCTGAAATTCACCTTTTGTGAATTTAAAGTGAAGTTATTAATTAATCGGAAAAGTGAAAACTGGTCACGATTAGCTAGCTACGCTACCACGTCATCCGCGAATCGTGTTCCGCGCATCCTGAAGGAGAGGAAGGACAGGAAGGAAGCAAAAGAAAAAAAAATTAAAAGCTACAACCCGGACCGCTACATAAGGTAAGAAAGTGTATTTATTTTTTAGTGAAATTTCATTGTCCCTCGTACGGTTTTTTTCGCGCCAGGGAAAAGTGTTTTCACGAAGTGCGAGTTACGCGAATTTCGGGTCGAGTGTCGTGAGAAATCGGGAGTGTTTTCGATTTTTATTTTTTTTTCTCTTCTTTTTACTTCGGTTCCCAGAGTTTCGTGATAATGCCGACCGACCTATTTAAATTCAAAAAAGCGAGAAAATTGCTCAAACCAACCACGACACGGTTCTGCGCGTCTCCGCGGCTCCGTTCGTACCCAAGTGAGCCGATCGTTTCGACCGTGCCAGGCGACCAGGATAGTGTTTCGGAGGAAAGTTCGCGAAATGACTTGGCCGCTGGAGGCGGCATTGCCGACAACACCGCTCCGTCATCATTTAATTTAGATCGCGTTAATGCACCGAATACATTGGAAGGCGGGAACGAATTTCGTATCCCCGAACCAAAATCTATTTTAAGCGATTTTCAAAAAAAATACCAGGCCGCTGCCGCGCAAAACTTTAGCCTGTCGCCTACCAACATCGACGCGAACGAATTTCGAATTTTTGGACAAAAATCAAACGCTAATATAAATGAGTTTCGAAAAAAATATCAGTCCGCCGCCGCACAGAATTTTAGCTTAGAGCCTACCGATAACGACGTGCAACAAAATCTTAGCAGCCCCTTTGACCTTGCTGCAGACAGGCTGTTAGCAACGAAAGCGAGCGATTGGAATCCATACGTTATAGATAATTCGACTCAAAGTAGCGCCCGTTGTACAAAGAATGACGCGAGGCCCGTGGGGAATTTCACCTGGGGCAATTCAACAAACACCGTACGCGATTGTTGGCGATCATACGCGGACACCTACAACGAAGTGCAGCAAGCGACGGCTGCGGCCCAGCCGACGGATGGGAGTGCATGCACGGGGGACCCATCTGCTCAAACGGAGCTGTCCTTCGCCCAGGTACTGCAAGGAGCTCGGAAATTTAACATGCGCCTAGTGGAAGAAAAAAGTGAAGATAATCCGAAATCCGCTGAATGGCATCAACTATTAAAATTGGCGCATGAATTCGGCGTTGATGTCCGTCCTAAAGGAGCCGTGGAAATACAATCGCGGCCGCAGCTACCGCTCGCCCTGCCCGCCGCGTCTCGCGACACGCCGCCCGCGCAGAGCAGATCTCACACTCTGCCCTTTCACCATGCACTAAACCAGATTCCAAGTTTCGACGGGAACCCAGACAAATTATCGCTTTTTTGTGGAGCCGTACGTAGAGTCTTGGCCGCATATGGGCCCGATTACGAAGAAGACGTTCTTTTCACGATGCCGCAGAAGCTGCAGGGGCGCGCCGCCGCGAGCTACGTAGCGCGTATCACGAGTTATCAGTCAGTGAATCAACTTTTAGCTGATCTCACCACTCAATACGGCAACGTTGGCGTTGCAGACGATGTTATCGCCGAAATAAAAATCGTTACGCAATATCGCGGAGAATCGGTAGCAGACTACGGGCAGCGAGTGCAAATTTTGCTTAATCGATTATTAACAATTTATGACACAGCCCCAGAGTTAGACGCGAGTGAACGAGTATTGCGAGCGCGAGGCGCCGAACGCGACGCACTACAACAATTTTTATTTGGCCTCGCTCCACCCCTCGATAACCAGGTTCGATGCGAAAAACCTGCGTCCCTGCGCTCAGCAATTGCTACAGCCATTGACTTGGAGGCAAGGCAGAAGGCCCGTTTTTCACATTTGCGTTGCGCGGGTATTCAACCTACTTTAATTCAGCCACAGGCGCCTGCCGGGGTTAACAATGGCGCGTTTTACCAAAATATTCAGCAGCCTCGGCAGATTCCCGCTCAGGTGCACCTCGCCGTTGCACAAAAAGTCTGTGACAGCTTTACTCCCACGGCACCTAAAGAAGTCACGACGGAAAATAAAAATACGTCCGCTCCTCGTCGATGCTTTTATTGTAACCGCCCAGGTCACACGTTTATTAAATGTTATTCACTAATCGAAGATATTAGAGCCGGCAGAATCCGCCGTGAGGGCGCAAATGAAGATTTTAAGCCGAATAAAAATCAGGATCTGCATCAGGGTAATAAAAACGAATCCGGTCGGCCGAATAATCAAAATAGGCCTCCAAATCAACGCAATAATAAAAACAATGGGGGTAATTATCGAAATAATGAAAGGCGCCAGCAGAGCAGCGACCGCCGCACGCCCAGCCGCGAGCGCACAGAGCGTGCTGATAACGGATCCAGCAACAAGGATAATCAGCCTTTAAACTAGTTGACCGTTCGATGCCGTCCTCTAGTATCGAGCGCGAACAAATTCACGCTATTTCTGTCTTTCCCAACGTACGAAAGATTGTTCAGATTAAGTTTATTCGCATGGGCAGGAAACCTCCAATCATTTCTCTCAGCAGCCCGGCTCTTAGTGTAGACCGAGCGTTATTTTTTGTAGATACGGGAGCTGATGTATCGCTTATCAAAGTCAGTTCGCTTAAGCCAAACGTCGTGATCGATAAAGATTATATAGTGGCCATAAAAGGGGTTGTGCCAGGTTTAATACACACCCTTGGCAGAGCAGAAATTCTGTTAGAAAATTTACTTTGCGAGATTCACGTTGTCCCCGATAGCTTTCCGATTGATACCGAAGGCCTGTTTGGATGGGATAATATAGATGCGTATGGTGGAGTTATAGATTCCGGGAATCGAAGGTTTATAGTCGAGAATATCTCCTATCCCTTTATTCAGAATGAGCAAATAGAACTCCCAGCGCGATCTAAGAGAGTAATACGTGCGCAAGTAATTAATTCCGACGTTCAAGTTGGCTGGGTACCTTTAACTGATCTCGCCCCCGGTATCCTATTTGGGAATTTTATTACAGAAAATATCAATGGAGCTGCTTTAGCTGAGTGTATTAACACCACCGATAAAAAAATTGAAATTCCGGTGCCTAGAATTGAGCTTTTGCCCTGTAAAGTTCCGTGTGTTAATTCTTCGGTTGGCGTTGGAGAGGACGACGCCCTACTGCCGGAGCGCACACTTGCTCAAGTTAACGTACGACGCATACAGGGAAAGATAAATGACGCAACTTTAAATTCCGCTGAATCGGAGCATGCGGAAAAAGAAAAATTAAAAGCAGAGAGAGCCGAGAAAATATTATCTCTAGTTGACATGACGGGTTGCAATGAAGAAGAGGTTTCTCATGTAAGAGAATTAATTTTTGAAAATCCGTTCGTTTTTGGACTCGACGGTGAGCCCTTACCTGCCACATCGTTGCTTACGCATAAAATCCCGACAATTACGGACAAGCCTA
This sequence comes from Ormyrus nitidulus, assembly GCA_900474335.1. Lineage (NCBI taxonomy): Eukaryota > Metazoa > Arthropoda > Insecta > Hymenoptera > Ormyridae > Ormyrus > Ormyrus nitidulus. Next base: position 4,494 of record UCOL01005511.1, on the reverse strand, counting down.
TCCGCGTAAGGCAGTACAGATACCCGGCAGCTCTCAAAGAACCACTGCAGAAGGAGATAAATAAATTACTCGATCAAGGAGTTATAGAACCTTCGACATCGAGTTACTCTAGCCCGACTTGGATTGTTAGTAAAAAACCGGGACCAGATGGAGAGAAACGATGGCGCCTTGTCACGGACTTTCGGCAGCTGAATGAAATTACAGTGGGTACTTGCTACCCCCTCCCTTTTACAAGTGATATTCTTGAGCATCTCTCCTCGGCAACATATATAACGGCGGTGGATCTTAAGCAAGGATTTTACCAGATTGAGATGGACCCTAAGGATGCTCATAAGACAGCTTTTTCCGGACCGCAAGGCAGTTATCAATATAAACGGATGGCAATGGGCTTAAAAGACGCCCCCATAACCTTCAGCAGAGCCATGGCTTTGGCCACCGCAGGTTTACAAGGCTCCGATTTAGAAATTTATTTAGATGATATTATGATTTTTGCCGATAATTTAGAAGAGCATAAAAAGAAATTTAAGCGACTTGTGAAGAGATTGGCTGACGCCAATCTCACAATTGAACCCAAAAAGTGCCAGTTTTTAAAACGCGAAGCACACGTTTTAGGCCATATTGTGGGAAATGGCAAAATTCAAACAGATCCGGCTAAATTAGAATCTATTCGCAGTTACCCGGCTCCTACAAATGCAAAAAAAGTCAAGCAATTCATGGGCCTTGTTGGCTACTATCGCCGCTTTGTACAAAATTTCGCTAAAATAGCTCAACCTCTCACCAAACTTTTGCAAAAGACTGAAAAGTTTGAGTGGAGAGAAGAACAAATTCAGGCATTTAATCACCTAAAAGAGGCCCTCTGCAGTAAGCCTGTTCTTGCGTCGCCTGACCTAAGTAAGCCATTTATTGTAACAACCGACGCGTCCGATTACGCGATAGGCGCAATACTTAGCCAGGGAAAAGTCGGGCAAGACAGACCTTGCGCTTTTGCCTCAAGGTGCCTGAAGGGAAGCGAATTACGCTACCCTACATACGACAAGGAATTATTAGCCATAGTCTTCGCTAAAGAGCAGTTCCGGCCGTACCTTTATGGGAAAAAATTTACGGTAGTCACCGACCATGAGCCGCTCAAACATTTCCATAATTCCAAGAAGCTAGATTTGCGCTTCAACCGACTAAAAGCCGCCCTTCGAGGTTATAGTTTCGACATAATATATCGACCAGGGGAAAACAACAAAGCTGCTGATGCTCTTTCGCGCAATCCAGTTCTTGCTGAAGGTCAAGAGAATCCCGAAAAACCACGGCTCGAGCTCTTTCAGTTAGCCGAAAAACAGGAAAACAACGGAGAGAATGATGAGTTGGACGCTCCACCAGCTCGTATTTTTACAATGAGAGCCACTCGTATCCGTGAAAAGGATATTCTAACTAAGGCAAAATTGCCCGCAGATAATTCCGTAAGCTCAGATGATCCGCAAATAAAACGACAAAGACAATCATCACCGAAAGAAAATGCTGCTAATTCCACAGATCTAGGAAAGATTATTTACAAAAAAGGGCTATTTCTAGCAGTCCGCACTGAAGAAAACAGTTTTTATCTTTGTCAATTAAAACAACATGTGCGCGAACATAGCGGAAAAAAAGTTCGAATTCGATGGCTCTCTCTGTATTGCAAAAAACCCTCCCGGAAGTCCTAAAAAAGTTTAAAGGTCGTCTGCTTGTAAACGTCAATGAGGCCAATATCCAAGGGAAAAATAGAATGCAAATTAACGTGTGGGAATTAAATCCGGAAATATCCGTTGGGCAGCACTTAAAAGATACTGCACCGGAAAAAGACGAACCCGCAAGCAGTTTACCACACGACAATTTTTTCGACGAGGGACCGCATTCCCCGACTGTGATTGAGACTTTTGAGGGTATTCGACGGAAGGCAGAAAGAGAAGACGCCAAAGTTACAAGTCCTGCTAAAATTAAAATAAGATCGAGAACAATCGTCCGGAAGCCTCGAAAAATAGACTGGCGAAAAAAGAAACTTTCATCAGAAGTAGTCATCAAGGATTTTATTAATCTCTATGAGGCCAGTGAATCCTGCGCTGAGCCTCACGTGCAATTAAGAAGAAGCAATGACATTCCAGACAAGCCACCCGGTAATTGTTTATTTTACTCCTTAATAAAAGTGTGCAACCTTGATTGCACAGCTGAGCATCTACGCCGGAAACTTTTAGATTCGTCATTCGTCCAATGGTGCCATGATCCGGAAGGAGTAAAACGGATTTTAATTTCAAACTCGGAGTACGGAGATGGCGACTGCTTGTACTTATTTTCTCAAACGTACAATAGAAATATATGTATCCACTACTTTATTCGTCAAGATAAAGTTTTATTTTGCCATTACTGAGCAAATAGCTCAGACGTGTTTGTACATCTGAATCTAACGGGTCAGCATTACACACCCTTCTCTTCTCAGTTGAAATATAGGCCTGACTCTCAGAGCGATGCTAGTATGCCTCTGCAACCCGCATCACCACCTGCTCTTCCAGCACAAGGAGTTCTGAGGGAAGACGCTGCCTCGACTAAAAATGAGGAACACTCCTCTGAATTGGAATATAGGCTTGACCCTCAGAGTGATGCTAGTATGCCCCTGCAACCTGCATCACCACCTGCTCTTCTAACACAAGGAGTCTTGAGAGAAGACCCTCCTTCGATTTCAATGCAGGTTATGCCTGTACAAAATGAACATCCGGACGAGCAGAGTAATCATCCACCAAGGCGCGCTCGCGCGCACACTGATGCCCTCGAACGCTGTCTAGTTGTAAACGCTAGGCCTCCACGAGAAAAACCGCCTTGGGCGATACCAGATGGAAAAGAACCAGAACTCTTCAGCAAATTAGCTGTATTGAACGAGCACCCTTTTAAATATCGAGAAAATCTTGTTTACTTACTTTCAACGGACTGTTTCCTGGAAACTGAAATAATTGAAGCGCTGCTTGAACGCCACTATATAAATGGTGAAGAATTAAAAGAAGGAACGTTTAGTATTGGTGAGATTCACGTGTCTCACTGCAAAGAGTTAAAAATTTTGGGAGTTTTTGTTAAAAATTATATCGATGACAGAGTCCTTCGCTTAGATATCAAAAAAACCCTAAAGGCTTTGAAAAACTTTGTTGTACAGAAAAACATAAAAAGTCTGGGAATCGTTCGAGATTTAGCCATTTTATCATTATCAGACTGGATTTACTTTATGGAGCAATTTAACCTTATTTTTGAAAAAACTCCACTTATAGCCATTTTCTACATAAACAATATCCCAGTCCCTCCAGTCGAAGCTCGTTACCGGCTGATCAAAGAATATCACGAAGCAGCCATGGGAGGCCATCGAGGCATTAGCAAACCGTACAGAAAAATCGCCCACGACTATTATTGGCGCAATATGAGGCCGAATGTGCGTCAAACAAAGAAGTTGGTACGTGTTAAGACACGGCTCCCACTTATCATCATCGATACACTAACAAAGGCTTTCTAAAAAATATCTATGGACTTTTATGGGCTTCTCACTCCAACTGCTTCGGGGAATCGCTACATACTATCGATCCAATGTTCGCTTACTAAATTCATTTTGCTGATCCCAGTTCAGCATGCGTCGGCTCAAGAAATAGCCTTGTCGATAAGTTCATTAGCTATTTTGCCCCACCTCGTGTAATAGTGATGGATCAGGGTACTCACTTCCAGAATCCGCTCTTAGAAGAATTGGCCGTGCTGATCAAAATTGAAAAATACTACTCAACCGCTTACCATCCACAGTTTAATAACGGGATTGAACGCATGCACCACACGTTAACTGAGTTTCTCAAGCAGTATGTTGAAGCAAAGAGTGATTGGGACTCTTGGATCGGGGTTTGCCAGCACGCTTATAACTGCACTGAACTTGAAGTCACTGCATTTACTCCCCATGAATTCGTTTTTGGCGAGAAAGCTAGGACTCCATCGAGCTTCCCATCTAGGGATAAACTCGTATTTTATGACGACCTTGTGAATGAGTCAGCGAGTAGGCTCAGCTAGTTGCAGACCTTAGCTGCGATGAACCTGGTCCAAGCGAAGTGCCGATCCAAATTTTATTATGACCATAGATTAAACACCAAGCACTTCCGCAAGGGCGAAATTGTCTATGTGTTAAAAGAGCCGCAAAAGAACAAGTTCGACGCCCAATGCGAGGGCCCGTACGAAATTTCTAGAGACGACTATCGTTTGCATAACGCCAAAATCGAACGCGCAGAAAAGATTAAGATTGTGCACATCGATAAATTGAAAAGAGCCTCCACACCAGGGTTGCAGCTTTGTCATTTAAATTTCGACTAAATCACAAGTCCGGCCGGACTTATTCTCTCTTAAAAAAGTGATGACGGAAAGTTGAAGCATGAATAAAACGATTGTGATTGGTTGATTATCGTGGAAAATGAGACAAGATTGGCTAAAATTTAACCTTACTGATGCGTTAAAGAC
>UCOL01005510.1:0-11466 GCA_900474335.1 Ormyrus nitidulus | reverse complement strand
CATTTATAAGGTACAAACAAATAATGTTGTATCAAAAAAATTTCGTATTTCGAAAATTCATAACAGACTTTTTTCCTTTGAAGTTTGTTTTGTTAGTTTATAATTTTTCCAGATAAACAAAAACACTCTTTTTACTTTTAACAATAAAGTTAGGAATCTAGAAGACTTAAAGAATTTCCCAGAATTTTTTGGAAATATTCTACCAAATATTCTTTGAGCAATAGCGAGTTGAACGCAGATTGGTGCTCCGTAGTTGCGTGCCCCCCTAACTTGATACGGTCTATAATAGAGCCACCTTAAAGCTTTTTTTAGGACAGTGGAATTCTAAATTCCTAAAAATTTCTTATTTTTTGGACTACATTTCTTAAAAAAAAACATTTTTTTTTGCATTTTAAATATTTTTATATCACGAACAAAAAATATTAACTTAACACCTACACGCTATCAGCGTTATCCGCTGATTCTCTACCATGCTATCTTGTGCAAAGCATATATTTACCTTCCTTTTGATCAAACTGAAAATGTTTCACTAAAAGCTTATTTAAAAAATATTAATACACGCTGTCAAACGAAGTGTTATTTTTAATCCAATTTTATCAGATTAACAATGTTTCAATAATGTTGAATGGGCGAACGTTTACGAAAAGATATTTAAATAAAAACCTCGTCATAATTTTATTCATTATAACTCCCATTCAATTTAAATGAAACGGCCAAAATTAATTGGCGAGCGACCGGACGCCGGTATCGAAACAGCCGCAGCGACGCGAGAAACACAATAGCCGACGAGTAAATACTAAGAGGACGAAGGCAGTTAAACTGCACGGCGAATTCGCAAGCCGAGGCACGACAAGCGATTGAAAGGAAAAGGCTCGCCCGCGAGAGCAGCTCAGTCGCAGTTAAACCGGCCGCCCTCCCACTCAACTTTTTTTTTCTCGCTCGCTACTGCTGCCGCTGACGCAGAGAGCCTCGGCGTCTATTTTAACCGTCGCCGCCACAACAGATGGATAAGTTCGCGCGGCGCAGATTTGACGGAAAGTTTTTCGAGCGACTTTTTCGGGTCTGATAGCACCGCCGGCGGAATAACAAACCGTATCTGGTATAGTGTATGCCATTCGCTCGGATATATAAATACACCTGCGCGCGCCGGCCGATTGATGAAAGTGAATGTGATCGAGTGCAGGAGGTATGCAGTTGTCGCTTGTTTAATATAGGATGCGGTCGCTGTAATGTTTCAAGCATGGTGTTTTGTGAAACAAATGGTAGTGTGCTGATTATTTTGCACGAGACTTTTTCCATTAGACTTGGAATTGCATCGTTGTGAACGAGAAGGTAACGTGTGTTATCTCGCTCTTGTTAAATAAACGGTTACACTGCAAAGCGATATTTTTGAAAATAAGTTGGTATTAAATTTTTATTTTAAATGAAACTCGTGAAAATATCTATTTATTATTTTTGTACGTTAATAATAACTCACTTTTAATGTAAAAAAAGTACTTTTAGATTTAATACATTTTTATTTAGTAATATTAAAGATATAAATTGAATAAAAAAAAATAAATAATGCCAAAACTGTTATTATATAGTAAATAGTTTTACGAATTTAGATAAAAGCGAGAATTACACTCACTATGTCTAAAGAAGGTTTTTCCATTCCGAAAACACAAACGAATCGCAAAACATCATTTTCAATCTTAGTTATTATATATTGCACGACCTTTCCGCCGCTCCAGATTAAAATTACCACGCTGAATTAATGCCGCGTTCACCGTAACAGTTACGAGCCTTTCGAACTCCAGCGGAGCAATCGAAATCACGTTCACTCTCCGAAAAGCGCAAGAAAAGTGAAACCACACAGCCTCGACCAGAGAGCCGTTGCTCGGCAGCGCCGCGGATTTTCCCTGCGGCACGGCGGCGGCTAATTGAAGCAACACGAAGCTGGCCGAACGGACAACGCCGCGTAAGGTGCGTGGAGGACAACATTAAAGAGGCCGCGAACGCTGATCGACCTCGTTACCCCCGCCGCCTTACTCCGCCGCGAGATAAGAAGGCCCGAGTTTCAATTTTACGCGGGAGAGGCGCGCTAACCTGCCGAGCTATTCGGAATTCATTAGCGGCTCGCCCGAGATAGCGATACGAGCACAGCCCGTCGCCGCTTAAGATTCAAGCCTTAGCCCCCCCGTAATTGCCGCGGTTGGATTTCGCTCGCGGAACGAGGAAGCTGCAGAGCCCCGCGACGACGACGTCCCGCCGGACGAGGGCAAAAATGGGCACCGGCGCCGTTGCGTCACCGCCGAGCGTGAATAATTGTTTGCGGGCGTAATCTCCGGGGGAGAAGGTGTCGGAGATAGCGGGAGGCTTGATAATTTTGGTGGATGAGTCGCGGGTAATTTTAATTGTTGGCTAATGTTATGTAGATTGCCAAGAGTCTTAGTCCTCGGATTTGTGAGTCATGGCTTACGTAAGAATTGAAAAATAGTAAATTGCAACGATATCCTCGAGACGTAAAAATTACAAACTTATATACAATTGCTGTTAAGCTTCGGACTCGGACGTTTAAAATCGCTAAAAATGCAGACGCAATTAAGGCAAAGCAGAGTGTCCAATATTTGTAGCAAATCAAATTTTAATATCTTATCTGAAAAAAACATTGCGCCGGAAATAAAATTTGACCTCAAAAAAAAAAAAAAAAGAAATAAGCCCGGAGAAAAATTACGACGGCACAGATTGGTCGGAGGCGTAAATAGAAAGAGTATTAGCGGCTCGTGACGTTTCTGAATAACGCACCGCTGAATTTTTCAATTCACCTACGGAGTCTAGGTATAGATCCGTACGACTGGATGGCTTTAGCCGGTTGGCGACGCCAGAAGGAAAAAGGCGTCACGCCTCATTGAATCCAGATTCTACGCGCGATGACGTACTCACAACGACGTAAATCAAAAGTGATCCCCTTTCTCTCTCTCTCTCTCGCTTCGAACGGAGTAGTGGCAACATAAATCGGGAAAGTACGAAAAATTACGACGGAAAGAGAGGGATGCGGGGGAGTGCCGGTGGAATACTCTAGCTGCGAAGACAAGCAGATGCGGCGCTTAAAATTTGTAACGGAAATAATTACCGCTCGGATTACGTAATTTTTGCGAAACGAAGATATTTTGTAGTGCATTAATGCGCCTTTTCCTAGAACTGTGACTCACAATTAATTACGAGGAAAAGATCGTTTGAGTAAATTTAGTTGCCGATATTCAAGAATTAAACTCGTAACAATTTAAGAGTTTATCCAACTTTTTTCTTAACACACTTTTTCCTTTAAAACCTCTCGCGCAGCCCCTTTAAGTCGCTCCCACGCAAAACTCTCCAATTTCCATGTCCATTATATTGCTCGCATAAAATTAGCTCACAATACTTTTCCATCATCCGCCGCTTGTAAAATAAAGAAAAACTGAACAAAAAGCCGTGGCAACGGGGGGAAGAGTCGGTCGCGCCCTCTGAAATCGTAATTCGGAATCGAAAATACGGCGGGCTCGCGGCATATAAAAGCTTCTCGCCAAGACGCTCGAGGCGTGACCCTTTCATCGCGACTTCCGCGTCGCGTTCTGATACATTAGCAGCGGCGTCCCTTTGCCCGATATGCCCTTTGTGGGCGCAGGCGCGCGTGCGCGAAAAGCCCGTCTGCAGTTTAGACGGGTGAAGAGGCAGGGGGAGGAGCTTTTTCTCCGTGCCTGTCGAGCCGCGAAATCGGAACGAGTGCGATTCATAAATTATTTAACAATCGGCGCTCTCGACTTCTTGTTCTTTGAGTCCTGGAAATTCGGGGAAACGTTATGGGTCGAAATGATTTTTTTTTTTTGTTTTGTTTTCGCGGAGCAGCGAACGAGTGGCTTTTTTGTTCTGCGGAATGTCGGCCGGGGAATTTGAGGCGGGCAGGGCGCCTTTTGAGGGTAGCTTTTTTTCTGTGCCAGTTCCTCAACAATCGGTATCCGAACTTGTTTGTTTCGCTATTGAAACTGCAATTGATTTTCCCACTACTCTTTACGTGATTGATACCGAAAAACTAGGCAGTCTTCTAGAGAAACTATTATACGCTGTGGATTATCGATGAAATCGTTTCGAGTTTTTATGCTTTACTATCAAGCGTTATTTTCTCACAATTCGTACCGAGTACTTTTACAATGAGGTTTAAAAAATATTAAGATATATCCGACATATTTGTAAAAGGATTCCGTCTGAAGCTGTAAATGATACTGTACACTATAAATATTTGAGTTCTCTATTTTTAGTTTTTATTGATTATTAAATTTTTTTTGTAGCTTTTGGTTGTAAAATTATGATATAAATCACTGCATGTATTCGCTCGTAAATGATTTAAAGCTTGTTGAATAATGGATTAATTGTATATGGAAAGGAACTCGATCATTTATACAGTATAATTTAAATGTACAGCAGCCCTGACCCACTCCTGCGGATTACCATAATTTAATTAAAAAATCCGTTCCCGGAATCAACCCTTATTACAATATTGAATTAACAACACTTTGTACAAAGATATCGCGAAGATTCGTCGAAAGTTATTTCTAGCTCTCATACATACGACCTTCTTCATCTCACAATCAGTTACTTTCAAAATACGCTTGAAGAATCGACCAAAAAGGTCTATGCGAAATGTAATTTTTCATGAAGAACTCGTTAGTTTACATATATTAATGAGTACAGCTGATGCTTTAAAAGTTAGAGTACACATCTAAAATTGTCCGTCTTCAGTCGCGATTAAATCTGAATTCCGCTGAAACGAGATTCCGGAAGCCCGCAAGGCCCATTTGAATTTCTAAGACCAGCTCGTCGTCCTTGATTCCTTTAATTTGTTAATTGGCCTTTTGGTCGTCGTCTTCTTCCTCCGGCGTTCGTCTTTAAAGCCCCTCGGCGGGCCGACGGAAATGCTCTTTAATGAAGCTTTTCCCAAAGGCGCGCTCACTCGATAAAAGGAGGGAGAGGAAATGTGTACACACATGCACGGGCACGCACACCGATAATGTTTTGTGTCCGCACGCTGGACAAACATTGACTTGATAAAGAAAGTCTCCTTACCTTTTGCGAAAGCCTGCTTTTTAACTGCACGGGGAGAGAGCGTCGGGTGGAGTTGGGATTTGATATTGATTGAGTGTAGAAGGAACGGGCGAGAATTTATGTAAAAGAATAGGATCGGGGGATGAGATGTATACCGCGAGTTGTACTTTTATTTGTGGGCTATATTTTTTTCTGACCTTTTCCGGCATATGTAAAAAATAGCGCGTGAAATTTATTGTTATAGACAGGAAGAAAAAGGGTGTATCTCGACAAATGGTCTGAATATTTTATTTCGAAACTTTGTAGCTGTTTATCTTTACGTGGCTAATAAAGTAACGAGGTCGAATTTAATATTTATTATTTTGCTTCATTTCATTATGAATAGTTAGAAATTGCAAAAAATATTAATTTTTTTTATAAAATAAAAGATGTTAATATAATGAATTTGCCTCAACCTGAAGATTATAATAATTGATGGATTTACAATAACGATGCATGCTTAAATTTTTTATATTTTTAGCTATTTAGGCCTCTTACGATTTAGGAATATAAATGCTATAATTAGAATGGATGGAATACGTCAAATACGTGCATACATACCGAATGAATCAGAGGGAATTTTGTGTTTCATTATAGTGATCCACTCTCTAACTCGATAAATGCAGAAAGAGATATTGAAGAATTCGTCAGGATAATTAAATAAATTAAATCTTTATTGGATGGTTGAGTTTTTATTTTATTGACCGAAAGATTTGTCAGACAGAGCCTATGTGCCTTTCATAATTACTTGAATCTATAGTCACGAATATTCTAGTTAAATTTGATTTAGAGTCACAGATTCAAGTCTAACTTCGTTTAGACGTCTGAGACATGTTTCTTCATTTTTAAAGTCTCCTTACCTGGACTTCGGCTGGTCTCCTCTTTTCGTAATTCGCGAACTAGTGGATATTTTCTTCATAGGGCAGATACGTTTTTAAGAGTTCAAATACTCTGATTAATGTGATTAATAACGGCTACAGTTTTTATGAATAGCGAAATTTATTATGATGATACATGTTCAGATTGCTAGTCACGTTAAAAAAAAATTATAAAATTGCTAAATTTCTTTATCAAGACGATTAAAATAGTGCTAGGTTCACTAATTTCATTACATTAATACAAAGCTATTAAAGAAGTATTGAAATCTTGTTTTTACGGCTGATTTTAAAAAGAAACACGTGTGTAAATCTCCAGAATATTATATACACACAATTTAATTCTTTAGACCGTAAGAATGATCGCAAATTGACGTATTAACAGAAAATTACAATGAATAATTAGTGTTACATCAATTAGTTTTTGAATAATTTTACAACCAAAGTAAATAAAATTTAAATAATAAGGAAAAAATATTAAAAACGTGTTTTTGATTTTTCATTATCTATTTTTTTAATATTGTGCACACGTTTTTGATATTTCTTTATCTATTTTTTTAATGTTATGTACCCGTTTGAATTCTCAGTTCACTTTCGCAAACTTATAGATATGCTAATTAGCATGATAGTCAAAAGGAAATATTTGATTTAAGAACAGATTACCACGAGGCTTTGAGATTGTTTGAATTGTTTTTAGTATATATAAGCTATTTAAGTTACATGTTTTAAGAATAAAATCATTTAGATTTCAGATTCTGAGCTGACCATTTCCAAATTTCGTTTCCAAAGTTGATTAAAAATGGCTCGGAACACTTTGGTATTGATTTCCTTCGCTCTTCTTGCCTTGACATGTTTTTTGCACTCAACTGAGGTGAGTAGACATACTGAACTAAACATTTCTAAGATATAAGGAAGATTTTAGTTTAAAGTTCTGAAAAAGTTTTAAATTGATTGTTCCACATTAATTTGTAATTTCAAACTGTATTTTTTTCAATTTATTTTTATTTTTTATATTTATTTTCCAGGCAGGCTTCGATGTTGCAGAATACATTGAAGAAAGACTTCAAAAAACAATTAAGGAGGTAAAATCGGTTTCACCAGTTGTGCACAGGTGAAAGTACAAAAAAAAACGAATATAAATATTGATTAATTTATAGGAAAACTTAACTTGTCTTAACTACCATGAATTTTGCGAAAGAAGTAACAAACAGTTCCAAACGAGCAACGAACCCAAAGCTATTAGCGCCAATGAAATGGCTATTGAGATGTGCAAGGTTTGTCTTTTTATATTATGGCATACATAATTATAAACTACATAGTTCTAAAAATTTATAAACGTTTTAACAATTACATTTCACTTTTAGGCTATTTTAGGAGCTCATTTGTGCATCGAAGATAATACTATCGCTTGACTACTTCCTATTAGATAAGATTCTGTAATTAAACAATTTAGCACTTAATAAAAATCGTCGTTTTTATATAATATATGGACTTTCTAAATTTTTATTGTAAACCTTTAATTAAAAACCTCACCTTTAATTAAAGCATTCAAATAATTTTGTGTGAACCAATTTTCTGTCGTACTTACAATTTTCAATTTAAAATTAAAAAAATTTTATAATAAATTCTTTGAAAATATTAAAATTGAATTTTATAAAAAAAAAAAAAAAACTAAAAATTTTTCAAAACCTTCTTCCCATAAATAAATTGAAAATTTCTCTAAAAATAAACAGTAAGAAGCTTACTTTATTCGAACAGCGTTTCTAAATTAAATCCCGATGCCAGTGGCAGCTCTTCGACAAAGTAAGTTAACACCGCAGGTCAGTAGGTTAACCGTATGCACATACGCCCGGAGAATGCAACCGCGAAGAAACAATGAGAAATTAAACCCAGCCCAGCATCCGGGCGGACTTCGACTCGGCTTTACCCCGAGACTGTCACAATTCCGAGGCTCACGCTGAAGCTCACCTCTCCGGGAAAAGCCACTCGAAAGTCACCCCGCACTCGGCTTCTGTATCGCTCCCGGCCTCTCATCCCTCCTCCTCCATTGCGTATGTATACCTGCATTTCATTTTAAAAGATTTTTACGAGCAACGATACGCAGCACTTTCCCGGGGAGCGGGGGGCGTTAAGAAGGAAGCTTCCCTGTCTCCCGCCGAAGGAGCTTGGCCCCGTAAACTCATCGGAAAAGTGGCCGGGTTGCTTCGCAAAATCCGTCCCAGCATGGAGAAGCCCACAGCTAAGGTGGCAAGGGAAAGCAGGGGATGATCGCGTGGAATTCACATGTGTGTTTGTGGGCGCGCGTGTGGGTGAACGAGAGCTCGGGGAAGAGAGACGGCGTACGTGTGGTTTTACGGATTGTGCAGTCGGCTGTAAAAAGGCAATTTTTTAGAAGCTTCTTTCGTGGAAAAATCCATCTTGTAGGGGATAGTGCGGATAGAGTCTGCTGCTTTTTGCGGAATAATAGCTGGGCTTACTTATTTTGGGCCCGTCGATGTTTTTATAATGAAACTTGCTGTCCAATAAAGCAACGTACGACAGTTTGCATGTCCAATGTGGAAGATAATATCAGATTTCTTATGAATTATTTAATGTTTAATATTTAATAAATGCATATATATTTTAAATAAAGCTGTTCCAGTTTTGCATATTATTTATTTTATAAAAAAATAATCTCTTACAAAACGAATAGAATAATTAAATAATTTTAAATTATCGATTAACAACATGTCTTATTGATATTTTAAATATTCTTTGGAAATTTTTCTTTAAATGCTTTAATCAAATTTAAATTAAAAAATTAAGAAGAAGCTATTGCGCAGTATCTTTGTATTTCAATAGAAAGCTTTGTAAAAAAAGAACAAACATCAAAATGAAACATACCACAATGGGCGCGAAAGTCAGTTTCAAACAACGTCAATTTTTATTGAATCGCCAAGAAATTTTTACAAAATTGTTCGTTAGGTGCACATTGAAAAATCAACATTTTACGTGAGCTATCAGAAAAAGGTTTTTGTAACTAAACGGAAAATGTTTTCACTCAATCAATCAGCCACTTTTTTGTGTATCCGTTAAAAATAAATACAAACAAATCCAATTGATTCTTATATCTTTGTTTATTCAAAGTATTTGCATACCTATAAAATAATCTTTTTTAAATAAATCTACAAAATTAAATTTAATTAAACAGCTAAATGAATCCATAACCCTTTTAAGATCATTCAGCCGAACAATGTCTTTCAGAATAGAGCCTCCATTTGAAATTTGCCATTAAAAATGAAACGAAAGATCAAACCTATCTGCACGTCCAGTAAATTTTGTCATTCGACGCGAAACAGCTCGACAAATTCGGAACAGTTTATAGGCGCTTAAACGTCGACGAAGCCGCAGCTCCTATAAGCCAGAAAGTCGAAACAGCCGATTCGGCTGGTCCGCCCGCGAAATCTGGCACCGCGTGCATGTGGACGTATCCGCGCACGAATCTAATTACCTCGCGCTCGAGAGGTCAGTCGTTCCCGAGCACGGACACTCTTCATTTGCATGCGCGCGATCCCTTGGCGAAATGACGAGTTCCGGTATCAACGGCTGGCGATGGGTATATATAGCTGGGCCACGTACATATATGAATATGCATTCATCCGCTCGAACCTTTTTCCTCCCGGTCGGAAGGGTCCCTCGTCTTTTTTTTTCCCCCGGGCAGTTTTTCCGTCGATTGTTAGCTGGCGTCAGACCTTTGCGAATCGGAACGCGGTTTGTCACATCTGGTCAGCAGTTTGGGGGGACGGTGGGAGGAGGCGGCAAAAAGTGTCAAATTGTTCCGGGAAAGCCTGCGTGAGACACGGTATTTTTTTTTTCCTCTTTCGTCCCTCTTATGGGAGGAAACTTTTTTTATCGCGGCGCGGAAAAGTTGCGAAAATACACAAGTTTACAGATATTAAAAAAGTTACGAAAAGGTTACGCAGATTTGCGCGGACTTTTTTAAGCGCCCCGTGCCATTGTTAAATTCTGTGATGTTATTTGCAGTTTTAAATTAAAACGAGAGTATTTGAGGGATTCGTGACCCTTGGCAGCGAGAGTAATTAGAACATAAAGTTCTAGTTTTTGAGCAGCGAGGAATTCAATCATTCGCGTTGATTGTTTCTAACTGCGCGTTGTGTACAAATTTACAAGTAGATGGACTTTTTATTCGTTTCGTTTTTACTTATTAACGATTGTTAATAGGTAAATTATCAATCAATTCTCCTAGTTTAATAGGAAAGTAATTATAGGCTATTATGGAAATAATGGAAGTAATAATGGAAGTAAAAACATTCACAAAGGTAAATCCGAAGTGATGAGCTTAACTTTATTTTTTGGAAACAGTATCCGAGTTTCAAAGTTATTATTCAAATTTTTAAATTTATACATAAGTATTATATATCATCAGAGTAAAGTGTCATATTAAAAGGGCTTAGAATTTCCCAGCGTCTAATTTTAATTCAAGTTCTCAGTCTTTATCATTTCAAAGAAACAATTACCGCTGCGAATGCAAAAATGCGCGTAAATTCAAGGCGAAACTAGATAATTAAGTATTCAACAATTCTCCCTTTTTCCCTAAGTGTAAAGTTTCCTTAGAAATTCAACCCCTCATTGCAACGCTAATTCTTTTCCTAACAACAAACCTGTCGCGTTTTCATTGCAAATTCCAACGGCAAACCTTTTAACCCCTTTAAGAAAATTACCAAGTCTCGCTTTACGCATTCTCCCGTTCATCGGTCAAACTATTTAAACGAAACTTAAGCCGCCTCGTCGTCGTCGCCCGTTATTACGGGAAGCGACCTCGCGTTTATTACCTCCCCGTCTTCCGACGAAAAAAAAAACAAAGGAGCTTTTGATGCACGACGGAGGCTCGAAACACGCTGGAATAAAGAAGACCGGCCCTCGAAAGTATCAGCCTCCGGAGGAAGCTGAAAGCCCGCGGCGTAAAGATGAAATTGAATTGGGGGTCGAGGTGGTAATGGCGTATAACCGTGAACGAACGACTTGGGTGCGCTGCGTCCGAGAGACTTTTCGCGGGATCGCAAAGATGCGAGTGATTGTGCTTTTTTACCGGGCATTTCTGCAAAGAAAATACGGATGCGGAATAACGGCTCCGGCTGCTTTACTGGGTACTTCTTATTTGCTGTGCGTTTAAGAATGACTTTTAGGGCGGCTCGTGAGTTGCTTGCGAAATGGGCTGCGAGGAATGTTAAGATCTTGACATATTTTATAAAGTTTCTTATTTTTTATTAAAATGAAAACTGATCAACTAGAACTTTGAGAAATTTAGAGTGTTAGAGGTCATTTAATGAAGAAAAGTTTAATTAGAAACAATTTAAGGGGGTTTTACACCAAAAGAAAATTTTGAAGAAAATCATCTGTAACAAAAGAAATAATTTATATACATAAAAATAAATATTATACACTTAATATATATATAATTTGTGATAAAATGAGCCATGGAGATATGCAG
>UCOL01005509.1:0-11472 GCA_900474335.1 Ormyrus nitidulus | reverse complement strand
ACTTCGATGTTAGTTGGGAGAATAATGAGGGTGATTATAAGATTAAGATTCAATTTTTTTTTTTTAGAAAAAAAATCTTAATTTTTAAAAAAAATTTTTCTCAGTGTAGCAATCTCAAGTATCTAATTAATAAGCAAAACAATTTTTTCCTCCTAAATTTTCCAAGCTCTTAAAGGCAATTAAGCATCGCTACAAACAGATCATCTTTTTCCAAATGAAACAGGTACGATCCCAAGTCAGTAATCTTCCACCTGAATCCCAGCTCCCAAAGAAATCCGAACAAATACGTCCAGCCTGCTTACCATCCCGAGAAGCATTCGAAATATTCTCGGCAAAAAGAAAGGAGGCGAGAGCTCCTTGGCAGCTGGATTTTCCAAGCGTTGAACCCGCGTTGTCTCATTCGCCAGGACAGCGAACTGATAGTCTCCTCTCCCGGCGATGCACAAGCCGCGGCTGCGGCGGCGGCGGCAGCTTCTCTGCTTCCTTTTTGCGGGAGGAGCAGCGGGGAATCTTTATGCGGCCGCGATGCGCGTAAGCGGCTTTTGCGAAACCCGTTGCGACCTTCGCGTTCAAAGTCATCGACCTATACGCGAGAGAGAGAGAGAGAGAGAGAGAGAGAGAGAGAGAGAGAGAGAGAGAGAGGACTCTTTTTTCTCTCCTGCAACATTTTGCCGGAGAGGAGTCGTGCGGCATAAATTTCTGGAGCCTTTATGGGGCAGCTGTTGTTGCTCGCTCTCTCCCAAGGTAATGCATGGGCCGTATAAATTTTTATCGCCGCAGCTCCTAATATACTTGCCTTTTTTTTCCGTTCGCTCGTTGTTTTAGTGCAATGATTACAACCGGCTGAGGATCTCCGAACCTGGGATTTTCGTTCGTTTTCGCGGGCCGAGCATTTTTTTATTCGTAAAAAGGAACACTGAGCGAAAAAAGGAGCGGTCGAGTAGGGGAGAGGTGGAATTCTTTTCGAGGCTGCTAATGCACGTTTGAGGAAGGAAACGTAGGCTGCTTTTTCAAAACAATGAAAGATTCGCGTTAAGCAGCATTTGATGCCTGGGAGGTTTCCATAAAAGTTAACTGTACGCGCGTCGATCATCATAACGAGAAAATGCGCCTTTCTAAAAAAGACCTTTTACGTGTCCAGCGTGTGTAATAAAACTAGAGATTATATAAACAGTGTACCCTGCTCTAATAACAATCCTGTACAGATATCATTTTATTAAATTTCATAATCTCCACTGACGAATAATACGAGTCCGCTTGATTGACGCACGTTAATACGACTATTCTTATCGATTGGTAAACAAGGTTATCAAAAATTGAGAATTACTCTTAACCAAAAAGCGCGGGTTTATTACTTTTGAGTAATGTACGCGAGCTATCTGATTTATGAAGGAAAATCATATCTAAAGCGATGTATTTATCAGGACTGTCTTCAGATTTATTAATGATACCACGTCTCATTCTGTTGCTTTATTTTCAGGAATGAAATATTTACTTTATGCACTTTCTTATAGGCCGCAGTTGCAAATGGTAATGCAAGCCTGATATGTGTAAACATTTTAAAAATAAGCATATCGTACGTATATCGGCTATAAGCAGTAGAAGACCTCGAAGCCCAAAGAACCACATTAAATTTTCAGTATAGTAAATGGACGAGTTTTATCGCAAAATAAGCGACGTTTTTTTCGAAAAAATTATGAAACATCTATAGTGAAAATTTATTTTTAGTAAAAAAATAAATAAATAAATAAAATAAAAAGGTTTTAATCAATAAATAAAAATTGATGAAGAATAAATGGTTATTTACATCCAACACCACTGTTATTATGACTTCGCAAACATTAATTCCCCATTACCGAAGAGGGAAGCGATCTGCTTCCACGTCGGAAAACATAAATCATTTATTAATCCCCCTCCTGTTTACCATCCACAACTTCCCCCGGCCAATCGATCCGAAACTTTCTACGTACATAAACCGAAAATAATTGTGACACTCTCCTAATGGAGAAACCTAACTGCAGCAGCTCGTCCGAGCCGCGGAAAGTGACAACTTTCCTAAAAAAACAAAGACAAACTCGGCGACTCGCTCCGACCTAAAAAAAAAAAAGAAAGAAAGAAAAAAAATATCGATCGCTTCCTCGTGCATTCCAGCCTCGCCGTCTGCTCTCCGCAGCTACTCAGAAATTGCACAATTCTGCAACGAGGAAGTCGTAACTCGCAAAAAAGGCAAGAGTCCGCGCGTGTGTCGGAGTCGGCGTGCCTCGGATTCCTAAAAGCCGCGCCGAGGAGAGCTCCGCGAGAGAGAGAGAGAGCAGCTACGTGACGTCGGGCTCGACCGCGAAATGTAGAGCGCGCCGCGGCTCTTTAAACCGCTGTCCGAGACCAGTGGGAGAGGGGGGAGGAGGAGTAGAAAAATAGATCGAACGCGTGCAGCGCGCGCGAGAATATAAGGTCTCCCGCGTCCGTAGGCACAATAGGAGCGAATGTCAAAATATAGCCCGGTGGGCGATGACTGTTTTCTCTGAATTTCGAGTCAGCCGCTGGGGGGGAGGGGGCAAAGGCGAGCCGTCGGCGAGGACGCACACTTGTACCCCGGAGGGGGGAACGGACTATTAGTGCCTCCTCTTTTTGCACTACTGCCGCTGCTGCTGCTGCTGCTGCTGGCGCTTTTGTGTATATACGCGCCGGGCATATTGCACGCGACGAGAGAGCGTTGAAATTTCAAGCGGAAGAGCTCGGAGCTTTTTAGCGGCCGGAAAGGAAGAGGGCCGGGGTTTTTGTATGCCGGCCGGGGGGGATCGATCTTCTTCACCGGGGGGGTGACATGCTGAGATTTCGGAAGGGTGTATGGAAATTGAGAGTGAAGGGGGACTGTTGACGTCGAATTTTCGCCGCGGGAAAAGTAATAGATTGCGATGGCTAGCTTTCGCTTCGGTTGTTGGTAATGAGGATTTTTAGATTAATTTATGGATCGAGATAAGATATAGCTTTTGCTTATCGGGAAAAGGTACTTTAATTAACGCAGTCCCTTATAAAAAACAAGGGAGGGAGAATTTATTAAAAGTTTGATCTGATATACATCTGTTAGGACGGGTACCTGTACACGATAAACTTTAGGGTTACGTGCTAAACTTGTTATAGACAGATATATTACCTATATAGTACGTAGCTTGGGCGAAACTTGCGCCGATTACGTCATCTAATACTTTCGATTTAAACATCTTTAAAATGCACTGATTTGTAGAAAAATTAAAGTAAATGAAAATAGCGAATAAAATAAATATTTTTAAATGTTTAAATCTTGCCACGAAAATAGTTGATTAATAAGAGTATGTACTTTAAAGAGAGAGGATTAGTTACATGATCTTTTTAATAGCTTTTCAATCCTGCAAGACGTAAGAACTCGTTTAGATTTTTTTAGATTTATATGATGACATTAATGATGGCTTCAATAAATTACTTTTGTTTTTTAATAAATAAATGTTCAAAAGTTAAGATAAAATGTTGTTTAAAATTTATCAAGAAAATAATAAAGTTTATCTGCAGGATATTTTATTGTAATAATGTCATCGAATAAAAATAAATCAGCGCGTGTAATTTTAAGCGTTTAATTTAAAACCTGTTCGTCTCATTTTATGCAATGTTGACACAATAAATTGAAAATTGGATTTCTCGTCGAGTTTCGTTACACAGAAAGTTGAAAATTTTAAACTTGGAGCTTTACGTCTAATACACTTAAAATCTAATTTCAAAGATTTAATTAGAAAGATTTTGAGTGAAATCTGCGCTTAAAATTATTGAATACGGAATATTATATTTATTACCAAAATTTAAGGTTGAAAACGTGTATCTTTACGTTTTCTACTGAAATTAATAAATGTTTTATTTACGAGTAACCTATAGCTACATTTCCTTCTACAGTAATGAACTTTGTACCATTTTTCAACACTTTAATAGAACGAAGAAAATCGCGAATCGCCGTTTCGCATCAATAATTCATTTCGATCCGTATCTGGTACAAAAAGCAGAGAGTACATTTATAACATCCCCGACATCTTTAAATCGAATCGAAAAGCTTTTTATACAGGCAATCAACGAAATAAGCGAAGCGGAGCACCTTTCGGAAGGCCGCCGCGGCGAACCAGGTGACCCCGGGCCTCTATTTAATCTCCCCGATCAAAACCGCATTCCGCGTCCACACCCCCTTTGGAAATTGGCTGCATCCAGTGTTATCCTACCTCTCTCGGCTTTTGTCGCTCCTAGAAACGAGAGAGAAAACGTAATCCGCGCGCCGGGGCCCATTGTCCCCGTACGTAATAAAGCACCGCTGGCGTCTGTGTACTCAAGCTCGAGCGTAGAAGGGGCAGCGACGGCGTCGGCGTCGTCGTCGTCGGCGGCGGCGGCGGCAGTCGCAGCATTATGTCACAGACGCGCGCGCGCCCTCGCGCCGATAGCATCGCGCAGAGAACGTGTCTGGCAATACATCGAGAGGGAGACGGCAGAGCGCTCTCCTCTCCGCGAGGTTTAGCCGGCAGATATTAGACGCGAGAGTAGCTTTTCGGCGAGCAGTGAGCCAAGAGTGATTCCTCGCCGCGGGTCGGGTCGAACGCACGCCTTCGCTTTTTTATCTTGCGACGAACTTTTGCGGATACTATCCGAGGCAGATTCGTCGGCTCGCCGCGTGGTTCGCCACCTTTTTCTCTGGCCTGGTACGTATAGCGTTATAGAGCCGCGGAATCGTATTTAGTGTGCGACTGATGATGAAACGACCGCTTCGGCTTTTTGCATGCTGATAAGGTGCTTGCGATATATTTTTCTGCTGATTTTTCGGGAGGAAAGTCGGGCGGATTTTATGGACGTGTTTACAATCGCTTTGCATTAGATTAGTCAAAATTTACGCGAGTCGCTTTGCATTGCAATGTATACCGCAACGGAAGACGGCGTGCTTTTTTTGAATAAAAATAAATTCTGCTTCGGTATACCGCTTGCGAGAACTTCAATAAATTGAAATCGATAGTGCGATAAGAAATTTGAGATTCGATTTGACTGCAAAGTTTTGAGATATCGCGCGAACCTTTTACGTTGCTAATGCAGTCGTTTTAAAATATATTACCTAATGCAGCTTGCGCAATTAGTTAGAAAATTGCGCGATTTTTCACATTTTCTTGACACTGATTGAACGGTTTAAATCGATAATGCAATTTATTTTTGTGATTTTACGAACAATTTTTCATTACTCAATAGTCAATAAAGTGAAATTTTAATAATGAAATTCTTTTCGGTCAGACGTACTCTGTTAATGAAAAAAAATTAACTAAATATTGTACTTAATTGAGGATAAACAGGAGAACTTTAAAAAAAAAAGGCACTTTTAATATAAGGTTTACATTTTCCAACAATTTAAAAATGTATAGTTTTAGAGTAATAAAGAAAAATTACATTTTAAATAAAACGCCAATTTTACTTTTAACGGATTCTGAGATAACCAAGCGTTTATATACTTCCATTTGCAATAAAGTGATAGTAAAACATTAAAAAAATTATGAATTTATTAAAACGTTATTTCCCAGATAATTTAATTAAAGAAAAAATATTAGTCACCTTTTAATTTTCTTGCAGAAAATGGAAAAATGAAACAACGTAGATGAAAAATGCCCGACAGTTTGATAACAATAAAGTTTTCTCTACCCAGTGATAAACTTGCGAGATAGCAAGTAGTGTTTATCTGGAAGTTGTCGATGAATCACGTACCGTCAAGGGTGATACTTCAATAAATCCACTACAAGTACACTTAATAGTAAGTAATTTACTCAGCGCCGTACATTTGTCTTTCGGGAAAATTATTTTCTTTCGACCGAATTGAACGGGACCGACAGATGATTGCCTTAATCAGTTAGAACGAACACAATTACCCGATCTCTCTCAATGACAGGTTCACCTATAGCTTAATTTACTAATTCGTGCGGTGCCCCGTTTAAATCGCAAAAGGAAACGAGGATTTGAGAGCTTTGTTACGTACAAACAAAGCAATTGTTCGATTAATTAAATTCTCAGGCCCCGGGGAGGATGTCGCCTTTGGTTTTGGGAATAGACGTGGGCACCACGTCCGTCAAAGTTGTGATTGTTCAGAAAGAGACTCAGCTAATCTTGGCCAATCAGTCGAAGGAAACGCAGGCTAATGTGCCGAGCGACCTGGGAATCGAGGGGAACAAACAGGATGTACCGAAGATTCTCTCCGCCATACATAATTGCGTCTCTCGGCTCCCCAAAGATCTACTTCGACAGGTACGTAATTTATGTCTGTTTGAAAAATGTTTTTCGGTACTTAAGGTAATTGATATTGCCAATGTAATTAATGATAGTTTTAATGTTATTTTGCTTAATTTTAACAATTTAAGCTATTAATAAATTTGTAAGTTTCTTGCTGCTGAAAAAAAATTTATTTACAAACAGAACGGAGATGCAGTAATAAATTATATACTGCTTAATTAGTAAAAGTAATAATGTTACGTTTCAGTTGTCAAGACTCAAAATCAATTAATTCTATTTATGATATTTTCACTACAATCGTCTGATTTTCTTAATTAAAAACAAAATTTGTCACAAAGAACTGTTTCTTATACTTTACAAAAAACGTGTTAACTATTAAAATTTTTTTCTTCACTTAATGATTTTACTCATTAGGTTTCTCTATCGCATCAAAAAATTTTCATTCGCGGGTTACTTTCTTCAACTTTTCATTAATCAAATAAAGTCGAATATTTTCGAAACGTCGCTTGGCGAAAACGTTTGAAAATTTCTCGACGAAGCCAACCGATCCCCCACAAGACAAGCCGACAACCGAGCATCAATAATATTAAAAACTTGTATCAGAAAATTTATTGCGAAACGTCGACGTGTTTGTCAGTTTTTTCGTCGCCTCATTTATTAACGTCGTTCGGGGCAGGTCGAGAGCATCGGGATCTGCGGCCAAATGCACGGCGTGACGCTCTGGAAATTGCCGAACGAATGCTCCTACAAAGAGAACGGGCTTTTCAAACTTGACATTGACAAGGATAAGGTTTCCAATCTCTATACGTGGCAAGACGGCCGATGTGACACTGAATTTCTGAGGTCCCTACCCGAGTCGACGAGCCACCTGCCCCTGCATACCGGCTACGGCTGCGCGACCTTATTTTGGTTTGCCAAAAATAAGTGAGTATATAAAGCGCTAATTGTTCGACAGTTAATGACACGCGGTATTTTCCTCATTACGCTCGTCGCGCTTAGAAGATTCATTTGTTTTTCTACTTCGCGGCGAGTCCGCCACCGAATATAGTCATGATTCATTTGTGAAAGAGAAAAAAATTACGTGGCGAGAATAAGAAAAAAGGTTGCTTGATTGTGTTTTTGCAATTGAAGTAAACTAGCAATCATTGACTCGGATTTTGAGGCGTTTTTTTTACAGTAATTTACAGAAATAAAAGGGGATAAGCTGATAATTATACAAGCCATTGTAACCTGTTTTATTTGAAAATGAGTAACCTGTCGATTTTTATTGGGCCGTCGGCTTGGTTACCAAGCCTTTAATAAATTGCTTGGACTCCAATATTACGGTTTGGGTTATTTGCTATCGGTCTATATTTGATATCTTCCAGAACTTCGTATCGTGTATCCTATGTAAGAAACAAAGTTGAATGAAACTATACAGCAAAATCAGGTCATGCTTCAAAATATAGGAAAATCGATCGAATTCGGTATACATTATTCAGCATAGTTGAACAAGTATAGCTTAATTAAACTATAAAATAAGAAAATACTTTGGTCTGAAAATCGGAGTAAATAAAACATAAAACTTTTTCGTCGTTGATCTTTTTCAATGAGAAAATGGCCTTACTGTAGCAAAAGTTTCCTAAAAATTACCATGCCATTTCAATAGAACCACGCAAACTGAAAAAAAAATCCATAAAATCAGCATACTTTATAGCCCAATTTCACAAGTCAGCTTAATAAAACTTTCCTAATAAATTCGTAGTGAATTATCGCGGTATTTCCAATCGCGATCGTGTCGTAACCCACATTAATACATAACCACCGCGAGCCCAAACCCGCAAAAATCCCCGCTAAAAACGCACTTCGATCTGAAAATTGCGCAAAAATCCCCCGACTCGATAATCATCACCTCGATCCGAACCGCAGAGCGGAGAAGCTGGAGAAGTACGACCGTTGCGGCACGGTCCAGGACCTGGTGGTGAGTCTGCTGTGCGCGAGCGACGACGTCAAAATGAGCACGCAGAACGCGGCGAGCTGGGGCTACTTCCTCACGGAGTCGAGGCAGTGGGACGCGGAGGCGCTCGCCGCCGGCGACTTTCCTCTCCACCTGCTGCCCGGAGAGATTCTGACGCCTGGCCAGGCGGCCGGGACGCTCGGGCACAACTGGTTCGGCATACCCGCCGGGGTTACAATAGGTAAATGTTTTGTTAGATGCGCGCTAAGTGTGAATTGTGCAGAGTTCGTCGCGGCGACGAGGAGATTAGCGAGCGGGAATTTTAGAGATTTTTTTTGGCTTCACTTGCACGTTGATTCTGTGAATATGAAGCTGTTTTTCTGTTTTTAATTTAATTCAAATTGTACAAGACGCAATCGTTATTTCAAAATAGCTTTTACCACGTAAAGTGGAAAATAACGTTTTTGATCTATTTCAAAGAAACCATTTGTCGCAGAACGTAAATTAGTTTGAAATTCCGTTGCTTTTCAGGTGATTAAAGTTTATAAGCTTCTACGTACCCTCTTTTTTTTGCCACCAGGGGTTGCTTTGGGCGACTTGCAGTGCTCGGTGTATGCATTATTAAAAGAGCCGTCCGACGCGGTTCTAAATATTTCAACGTCCGCTCAGCTGGCCTACGTTCATCCGACATTCAAGCCAGACGCTATTAATGAATCAAGTAAGAATATTCACTGGCTAACTTAACCAGTCGCAACAATTAATTCAGAGAAACCGGCTGACTCGAAATCTTGTAATTGCGCAGAGAAAATAGAGTACTTTCCGTACTTCGAGGAAAAGTACCTGGCGGTTGCGGCGTCGTTAAACGGCGGAAACACTTTAGCTACCTTCGTAAAGTCTCTTCAGCAGTGGACCCTGGAACTGGGCTTTTCCGTGCCTCAATGTTTGTACAATTTTTTTTATCCATAATGTAATCTTTATGCAATACACTCATAAACTTTTTCTAACTTTTTTTATTAGTAAAAACACTGCATAGAAATAAGCCTGCTTCCAAACTCTATTTAACTTGTCCACCCTCTTTTTTTTCCGCAGCCAAAGTTTGGGATAAGCTGATAGCGCTCGGCAACGACGACACTTCCATCAGCGACATGACGATAATTCCAACTTTACTCGGCGAGCGTTACGCTCCCGATCAAACGGCCAGCGTCACCGGCATAACGCTCGACACTCTACATTTGGGGAATATATTTCGAGCTTTGTGCTCCGGGATCATAAAGAATCTTCACGAGTAAGTTTACGACTTCGTTTTACACTGCTTTTTACGAACGAAAATAGAGTGGTCCCTTGCTTGCTAGCTAGTTTTAAAAGCTACTTTTACAAGAGTACTATACAGCAAAGTTTGTCAGACTTTACTTCTATACATCAGTCGCAGACTCGAACGAGTCGAAATTACTTTTTTTATTATATTTACGCTGCGAATTGAATTTTCGCCTAAGCAATAATTACGCGCTAAGTCCATAAATCAAACGTTTCACAGCAAAGTTACCTGCCACGCGTTCTCGAAACAGCCAATAAATTACTTAAACTACCTCAAGTTCGACTTTAACGCCCGGCAATTATTTTTGCACCCCGTTCCTGTAAAATAGAATTCGCCAACAAGGATCGAATAAAATTATAGTCATTCCACTCTTTCGCGCCGAAACAACGCAATAATTCCTTACAGCCGAGATCTAACAGTCGCACATTTGCAGCATGATGTCGCGGGAGGAGCTGGAGTCGGCGGGCATCAACCGGATCGTGGGCAACGGCTCGGGTCTCGTGCGCAATCCGGTGCTGCAGAAGGAGGTGTCGCGCTGGTACAATCTGCCCCTCGAGTTCGGGCACACCGGGGACGCCGCCCTCGGCGCCGCGCTCGCCATCATACACAGTGGATGAGACTTCAACGGAGCTCTCCCGAGGGAGAGGGACTGTTGAGCCGCAAAGTATAACAAAACACGAGCTTCTACGTTGAATGTGCCAATGCCGAATTATGCACGACTGCGTTGGAAGGTTCTCACTTTTGTGATTGGCGTAAAGTTGAATAAGAAGGCTGGGCAGCGGAGAGGAATGTTCGAGGGGGAAGTTGAAGAGACTGCTTTGAAAGTTTTTATCGGAAGATTATTTTTTAATGCTTAATGTTTATAAATTATTGTACTTTTAAAGTTAACAATTAAATTGTAAGTAATAAGAATTACGATTCTTACAAAAATTCTACTTTGTATGTATGTAATAACTTATTGCTTGTTGTAAAAAGTAGAAATAATAATAAACGTACCATAAAATCATTTATTGTATATGTTATAAGGTATATGTTGCAGCTCGGCGAACGAAAAATCATTTTTATTTGTTTCAATTCAAAAGTTACACATGCTGTTTAATGTTTAAAACAGCTCATTTTTGACAAAATTTTAGGTGAAAGAAAAAATTAAATTCAAAATATTATTTTTGATGTTGTAAAATTTAATATTAAATATTAACATATAATACTTAAAGTGTTCCATTCTTGTATTTTATACAAAGATACTGTATTAATGTTAGATAATACATTTGTATTTATTTTGAAAATAAACATAAATGTAATTTTTAATGTAAAAGAAGAAGTGAATTTGAAACAGATGAATATTTTCAATGAACTGCATAAAAATAATATATTTATACAAGTGTTGTGATATAATATGCTTACAAAAACTTTATTGCATTCCTTAGTTACATTATTGTAATAAAAAGGTTTATGAAAATGATTGCATTTATGTAATTCATACTTTCTCATGTATGTATTTTTCATTACTTTCGAAATTGATTTGGCTGAATGTATAGAATTGGAGCAAACAAATAAAATAATAAAAAAATCTAATGTTATTATTTGTTTGTTAATTATTTAGGCATAATTTTTACAAGCTGTTCAAGTAATCATTCCAACAAAATTTTGCATTCCTTGAATAAATTAATCAATCCTTTGGCACGTAGCTTTCTTTAATTAAAATTTGTAATTTAAAATTCTACTGTTATTCTATATTTTATTTTACTATTACAAAGTTTTTTCTTAGAAAATGCAAAATCAAATAATGAAATATAGATTTAAAATAAATATAATAAATTTTTATTTTATTGATTTAATTAATATATAAAGGAATACTGATTTAAAATACATGCGTGCATAAATGATCGAAAAATTTTGTTATTTCCCAAAATATAATAAATTCTTCAAAAAATAGTTAAAGGTTCTGTAC
>UCOL01005508.1:0-11478 GCA_900474335.1 Ormyrus nitidulus | reverse complement strand
TAGCATTTTTTGATGCATTGTGTATTAAATATTCCTACAAGTATATTAAATTTGTTGCATAAATCAAGTTTGGCCCCCGATTCATAAAAAATATAGTAATTTTAACTTAAACATTTTTCTCCGTGTACATCATAAAACGTGGTTTAATCAGAGATGATTTTAACTCGAGATCTGGACTTCGCTAAGTTATAGTGGTTTGCTCTGTAGCGGTTAATTGTACCTACAAGCCTCTAGGAAGTACTTTACGACCAAACCATTGCATTCTATTTTCTAAATAGTAGTCTTTAAAACACTTTTTCCGTGTTGTAAGGTTTTCCGCTATTAGTGTTGTTCTGGTGTTGAAATGCAATGCGCTTTTAAGTATCGGATTTAGATCAGTAAAAGGAATGGTTGAAACATTGCACGCGTTTGACCTTGTTGCCGTTTTTGCAGCAAGATTAGCTTCTTCATTTCCCTACAAACCAGTATGGAAGGATATCTAATAAAAATATATATTTTTTGTAGACTCTTTTCTAATATATTCGTTATATTTTTATTTTATTAAAAAAATGTAATTATTAGTTTTTATGTTAATATTAGTGGAGCTTAAAGGAAGAAGGGCACTGAGGGAGTCTGAAAAAATTTTAAAATCTGTTTTTTTTTATTTGAGATTAGATCAAAGACATCATTTAGTGCAATACACTCAGCAATAAATATGAAGGCTTATTTATCGATAGTTTTTGTTATTTTTATGTCAAAGCTTGGACAGTTGCAAGCTGATCCTACAAATTTTGTGTCTGGAATTTTACTTTCGTCGGTGAAAAAGACAACGTTGTTGCTTGTTTGTCAAAAGTTTGTCAATATTGCATTTGGATTTTTGCAGTTTTTAGTTTGTTGCCTAATTCAACGTTTATATAATAGACATGGTAAGTGTCTTATAGTTATAACAGTATATGTTATATTTACATTTGAAATTTATTCAATTTTTGAGACTCCTTACACGAATGGAGCATCCACTGAGAAGTCTTTTTGTTGTTCTCTCTATATTTTTAATTATGTTGTCGTAGCTGTAAGTATTTTTTTTTTAATTGATGAACGATTTGGTGGAATGAAATGACCGGCATGTAAATGACCGGTAGTCGATGAGAAAGCGAACAAGGCTTTTATACAAAATTATTGAGGTGCTTGACTCAAGTCAGAGCCCTACCATCATGTGCCGCATAAGAATTTTATAATAATTAAGGCTCTCATACTTTTTTGTTGTACATAATTTAGGTAATTCGTGAAAGTTAACTGATGATAATGCAATATTATACTTAAAAAACGCGCGCAGCTTTTTGATTTAATTAAATGATCTTTCATTTTAATTTCTGTATTTTCGGGTTTAAAAAATTTTTGTTATTAAATTGAATAAAGATGATTTTATCGACAGGTTTAAGCCTATTGGAGATATTTCCCACTTTATTTATGGCATTTTCAAGTATTATTTTTGCCTCTATTAAATATTTTAAATTTTATGTAGAGGGCTAGGTCATCTGCAAATTGAGAAATCGAGATTGATTTGTGCATTATCTGTACTAGATAAGATATAAAAAACAAAAGGAAGTAAGTTTAAAACTCCCCTATGGAGTACATCCTTATACACCATTCATGGGTGCTCAGTGAGATTTAGGTGATTTTTGTATGTCAGAAATTTTATGATATTATTTTAAAAAGATTCGAATGCTCGCTAAATAAAAATTGTATTAAGTTAAAGGAATTATAATGATTTTATGAACTTATCTAAGGCGAGGGGTTATCGAACGCTTCTTCGACATCTAAGAAGGCTGTGCAAGAACTTGACTTTTTTGTCTAAAGGCTTCATCTATTTTTAGCGCGAGGTTGACTAGATTATCTGTGCAAGATTTTCCTTTTTAAATTTTTGTTGACCATTAGTGTATTCAGCCCAGCATTGTAAGCGATTATTTATTACAGTTTTCAAATTCTTGCACAGATATGAAGTCAAAGATACGGGTCTTAGCAATTTACCGTCGGCTTTAATTATGAAGTGGATAAAAGATTTATACCAGCTTTTTGGAAATTCGCTATTTTTATACATTTCTTTAAAGATATCTGACAACAAAAGTTTGCATTTTATAAGAAGTTTGTTAATTACTTCAAAATGAATTACATCCATTCCTAGGAATGATTTTTTTTTCTAGGGCAATTAATGTTAAATTCTGATATATTGAAATATTCGTCTAAAAAATCATTTGTGTTGCAGTCTAGCAGCCAGGTTGGATCTGTGGGAACCCATAATAGACTTAATTAATTTAGAGCAGCTTCTATTTTATGCGTTTCTTGTATTACGTTGGCCAATTTATTTTTAAATATTTTAGATTTAGATAGATTTATTCCAGACGTACTTTTGGTTATGTGAAAATTTATGCTGGCTGCAAAATTTTTATAACATTCTTTTTTTTCAAAGCAAATATAGAGCAATTCTTTTATATTCAAGTTTTTTAGAATATTCCCATTTTTTAAAGGATGAAGTCCTTGATCTTTTGATCTATTTGCATTCTGCATCCCATCAGGGGACTGGAGTATTTGTTTTATTTTTATTAAAGATATTTTTATTTGTTTATTTAAGTGTATACACGGAATCGAAAATGATGGCTTGTTCACAAGTTGGAAATTTAAACTGTTGGACTTTTTCTGAAGCATTTTAAGACATTTTTAAAGCACTGTATGCATGCAGTTGTCTCTTCATTATTTATTCATTTTTAAAAAATGTTTTCAAATAATATCGTTTCTATATTTTTACGTACGTTAATAATTATTTAAAATATTTGATGTTGTTTATAAACGGTCAGTGACTATGGTAAATAACACAAATACACGCGGTACGAAACATATAATTGCCGCCAAAAGAGATAAGTTTGCTCTCATTAAAGTAACAGTTTTAACATTACTGATATTAGATAGCTTTCGCTCTCTTTTTTACTTTATCATCAGAACAATTACATCCGTAAAATTTATCAATGATGATTTTAGCAAAAAGAGGATCGAGTGTCAGAATTTAACCGGTAAGCTTATCTCGATATCTATTTCATACTGCTAAGATTCATCGGAACTTACTTAAAACTGAATTATTATATTACTTATTGGCAATTTCATTAAATATTTTATCGAGCACTTAATGTTTTAAATAATCTACTATCACATTTTGAAATTTCAATAAAACTTAAAAAATTCATACGATTATTTTACATTTTGTCATTAATAATTTATATAATAGAATAAAAAATTTAGTTTGAGAAAGCTTGGTTGCAATAATAGCAGTTTTTAACTTAAAAAGGGTTTTTTATACTAACAGGGGAAGCGTCCACCCGCAACTTAACCAAAATCCATTATCCGTTAGGTGGATACTTCCCTTGTAAGTGTTTGCCAATTTTTTAATTTCAGAAAAAAAGATGGTTATGTGAACGCCCAAGTCATTGTTTTTAGCACATCTTATTTATTTATATTTTCTCGAAAAGAAACTTATACAAAAGCTAGCTTGTTTATTATGGTTGTACCCCCCTTTCCCTCTTAAATAGGTGTGCCACACTCTGGCTAGTTGAATATACAGGGTATTCTGAAAAAGTAAGCCTTGGGACAGTACATACAAAATTCTAAAAATATTTTTTAATCTGATAAACAGTTCTGAAGGTATAGGATGACAAAATCTGATGATTTTCAATTCAATTCATTTTTCGTTTAGGATGTATAGACCTCTAACTCACGATGTAGTTTTCAACACTCAAAAACAGCGTTTTTGCACAAAGAAATAGAAGCAGTCCTTCAGCTCATCGTATTGAAAAATAATCAAAATGTACTATTTCAGTATACAGTTTCGAAACACCCTATATTCTAATAAATAAATATTTATATTATTTATTAATACAACATTTTGAATTAATCCTTGTTATAAGTACACTTATTAGCAATTATTGCAGTTTTAACTGACTTTGCAATTTAAAAAGTGCAATTTAATCTACTGCATTCAATAATTCAACATCAGCATTTAACTTATTGACTAAAGAGAATTAAGTTCTACAAGAAAATCTCTAAAACAAATATGACGAAAGAATGCTATAGTAATGAAGTCTTTTTAAATGTTGAAAAATGTATATGAACAAATGAGTGAGAATTATAAGCAAGTAATAAAGAAAGCTAAAAAAACTTTCAAAAAAAGACCTACCTCGAGTATACTCTCGAGTACGGGATCCTGCATGTTGCTGCCAATCCTTGTGGAGGTGGTGGCTCCGACACCAATTCCAGTGCCCAGCAACTGGGGAGCCTGCGGTGCCGTGGAAGCGCCACCTCCGACGCCACAACACTGAAACAGAAGTGGTCACATTTTATTCTATATTCGGCTTACATTCTATGTCGCAATATATATGTACTCGAAAGTGCACACTGCTTCACTAAATATAATGTATATACGCAGCGGACCTTATCGGTCCGAACGTCAAACCAATATCGATTGGTGTCCCTGCTATCGTCGCGAACTATCTTAATTAATATGTGGTTCCTTAGGCGTATCCGTTTTTTTAAACCATTAATATTTTTCTCTCACCTTTCGCGCGTTCTAAATTTTTGTAATAAATAAGATTTTTTCTCTAATTATTTAAAAAAATTCTGTTAATTTTTTTAAATGTTTCGTAATTTTATATTTGTAAAAAATTTAAAAGAAGGTTCATATCCATATCCACAAATTAAAGCTTTTTGTTTTAATTTTTTTATTTCAGATGAAAGCGATGGTTTGTACGTTTTACAGTTTATTAAAAAAAAAACACTTTTGTACAGCACAATTTATTTTCTAATTTCACGTATCAATTAGGCAGTATTGCTTCCTTAAAACTACCTCAGGTGTACCTGAATGATTTTCTTCAACGTATGTATGCTGTAAGACATAAAAAATTATTGAATATCTGTACAGTTCGTAACTACTTTTAAAGAATATAACTTTTCATTGCTCAATTTATCACTTACAAATTATTAGGTGCAAAGTTACTCTCAACTTATTTATTCTAAACCGTTTATTGCGATAACGCCTACTACTGCAGCCCGCGATAATTTTGAACTATCGTGATAAATTGGGATTATAGTCTACAGCTTAATATAAATTCATAATTACGCAATTTGTCCTCAAATTTCATTAAAATCAACATTTAAACGGTAACGCTTAATATAAGAGCAAATATAACTTTCGATAATCCGTGCATAAAGTACCTATTTCATGCGCAAATTTAGTCTTTCCGCTCATTATATTAAAAATTATTGTCCGATACTTGTGCGAAAGACAATCTTCGACAAGTGTGATTGTCATCCGCGCTTCGCTCAGACTCGCACTCGGGCGAGGATCATCTCTCTAACCGTAGTATCAAAATGTACTATTATTGCACTTTACTTTTTTCTCTATATACATTACGTCAGAAAACATAATAAACTATTTTGCGATTTAATTTCAAAAATTCAATTTAGTTTTCTTAAGAGGGTTATATACTTTTAAACGTGCCCTTTTAAATAAAGCAAAAAAATTTCATTTTAAAATTTTTGCTCTGCCGTAGTATAGGAATACAGGTTCAAAAAATTAATGCTTTGGCTGCGAACAGCTTTTCAGCCTTAAATGACAGCAACTACAAAATTTTTAAGCTTTGGAAAATGAAAATCTATCAATATGTTGAACCTGCAGATTACGGGAGAGAGCAATAATCTTAAAATTGAATTTGTCCTTCATTAAAAGGACCAAAAGAGTTTAACGTTTTAACGTTGGCTCATTTGATAAACAATTGCATACACTATTATTATAAAAATAATATGTCAATGTATTCAATTATTAATGCAATTATATTTTTTAAGGTTTAAAAAGAAACCCTTTTAAAGATGATGTAAGACCCCTTAATAATTACGAACGACCTTTTATGATAAAATGATTGAACCTTATATTTCGTTAATGAGCTAGAAAAAATATCCTATATGTTTCCGAGTTTTTTAAACTTGATTGCAATTAGCAATGGAATAAAGAATGACGAATAGAGGAAAGGAAAGGAAACGGAAAGGAACCCTGACTTCGATTTCTTGCAACGGTGGCTTGACGTAATCCGCAAAGACCTTTTTCAATCGTCTATGTACGTGCCGAGTTTATTTTAGACGCTTGCAGAATTATTCTTTTCATATTTCTCTCCTTATCTCCTTCCTACTTCATTTCATCTTTTATTCGGCGTTTTCAATTTTTTTTTCTTATTTTTCAAGCGCGGTCAGTCTTCATTCGCTGTTCTATTGGTGCATACATCCTTTCTTTTTCTTGAGAAGCATTTTTCAGATCTCGCAGTAGTGTACTTTCTTTTCTCTTTAGTATCAATTCGGCGACGGCCGCGATTATTATCGTCGTTATCGCTGCGCCGCGACCAGCCGCTACTGTTCCAAGTACGCGGTCTATCTCTCTAACCGCGGGAAAAAGAGAGAGAGAGAGAGAGAGAGAGAGAGAGAGAGAGAGAGAGAGAGAAAGAGAGATTGAACACGTGGACGGACAAGGACGACTGGCAAAAAGAAGTATTATAAAAGAGTCCTGGCACAGATAATAAAAATTACAAGAGAAAAAAGAGATTTAACCCCTCAATTTGTCGGACTTTCTCTCAGTGCATCGCAATTCAATAATTCAATTGACTCGAGATTAGAATGGAGGCACTTTTCTCTCTCTCTCTCTCTCATTTTCGCCTCAACAATTTTACTCCCTCCTTTCCCTTATACCTTCTATTCTTTTTTTTTAACCGATGCCTTTTTCAATCTGTCAATGACGATCAATTATTTCCAGTGTCAAGTTGCGGAAACAAAAAGATAAATTTTAAGCGAGTTGTTTATAACAGCAGAAAATGAATAAGTAAACGTAAAGAATGATATAAAGCTGAGCGTTGACCTGACTGAATTAAAAAATTAATTTTATGCCCGAAATTAACTCTTCTACTTAACAATTTTTGTGATATATGTAATTATTATCATGCATTAATTCTAAATATTTTTCAATGGAAATAGCTGATTATTGTTGTATACACGTATATGTATAAAAAGGAGAGGAATTCACAAACGACTTCTCTCTTTCCAGCATACTCATAATAATTCGTCAGATAAGCAATATTTATATGACGACGGTAAATCTACCAGAATACATATTATACTGCTCGGTAAGTATGCACTAACTGTTAGTATCCTAATTTTAATTACTCCAAAAACAGATGTATTTTAATTTTCTAAGTACTTGAAGAGTAATTGTTACAAAATTAGAATAATAAAATGTATCTTTTAAAACCAGCCAAGCAGGTCATTCGTATTTGTATTTATTATTAATAATATTAGATTTGTTTAAACTTTCTTTTTAATGTTTATATCATTTGTGAGTAGAGAAAAGTAAGCTATTGTAACACAGTCAAATAAAAAATAAAAAAAAGAAAATAATGCAATAAATGAAAAATAATATTAAAATAGGAAAAGTCTATAAAAATATGAACAAAGAATGTACAAGGAAATGCAAAATAACACCTAGAGAAATGGACGTAAAAAAATGTATGTCAACAGCACGAGAAAAGTAGAGTAAGAGTTTTATGAGAAAGGAGTCGACTGAGAGATCGAAAATATCAGGTCTTGAGCACGGAATAAAAAATTATGAACAAACATGTACCAAACACGAGAAATAGTTTTACAGAAAAATCCAGTACAAATTGTGAAAACCCATAAATAAGTCAGCAAAAATATTCCGGTTTAAGCAGAAAAATAAAAGAAAAGACTCGCAATAAAGTGGAAAATAAGAAAAAGAATGAGAATTGAGAAACGCTGCTCTCCATTCCCTTGGTACGCGCAAAGACCATTCTCATGAGTGCTAACGTTAACTTTCCCTGCTTGTTTCGTCAAAAAGATTTAAACTCACAAAAACATATAGATAAAAAATAGGATATATAACTTTTCTAATCAACTTAACATTGTAAGAAGAACATTGTTTTAAAATATAACTTAAAATTAATAAAATAGTTTGTTTTATTCTTACGTAATGAAAACAGTTTTAGAAATGAGAATTGCATTCAGAAGCATTAAATACTGACTTAACAGAGTATTATGGTATCGCGATAAGCCCCTGCATTTATTTTCAAGAGTCTTTTAACGTTAAAACTATTTTACTGTATTGCGAATTTAATATTATTTTAGCTGAAAATAAATTCGCAAGTAGAAAAAGGTTTTGAGATGCCAAAATCAAGTGTCTTATTTGAGAATAAAACAACTAATTCTTCAAAATAAAAAAATAAAAAGCAGATGCTACTTGTAAAAGGGAACAAAACCGCCGAGAATCCAAGTTCTTCCTATAAACGCGCAAAGAAAAACATCCATAAAAGGTTAGCGCGCTGAAGACAGTCCACTAAGGAAAAAAGCAGGGATCAAAGTAATCGTATTCCGATATATGCATAAAATTGCAACACGTCGACAAGTATTAAAAGATAAATGCTCAGATGATTTAGCGTACTGCGCTCCATTGATTTCGTCATGACCTGGGACTCCCCGCACTCATTTCCTGCATCTACTTAGCCATTATCTTTTACAATTCATCCCTTTTTCCCAGCCAGGAATGTTTTATTTTTCAGTGAAAATATCAGTAGAAATAAAGTACCAGAGTTTGTTTATGGGCTTAAGATAGAAGCGATAATATTAAGAGGGAATTCAGATCTTTTACTTTTTTTTTCCTTCTAGACATTTTCTCTTGTTTTACACATAGTTTTATGTCCCAGTACTGAATGGCAATAAGCCATCCATAGACAGACAAATGGAAACTAATTTTAGTGTAATTTGCTCAATGATCGACTGAAGTTCAACTCTTTATCCAGGTGGATGTTTTCTTTATTCTATTATATACATATTCATTAACAGTAATAACTTAAAGATACATCCATAGATCTTTATCATGTTGTAATACAATGAGCTTCGTAAAAAAATATATAAAAAAAAGTATCACAGTCTGATATCAGTCATCCTAATACTAATAATACTATAAAATCACAGTACGTCGAGTCGTTAAAATTAGTGATATTACATACATGCTCACAAAATAAAATAAAATTCTCAGATACAACGTAATATAAAATAATATTTATAGTCCGTCCAGTTCAAAGAAATGCCTTGGAATGATAATTTGGGACCTACTGAAAAAGTAAAAATTCCTGATTCCGGCAGATAGGGAGTTCCAGGAGTGGGCGCGCTGTACCTTCAAGGATTGTACTCCAGTTTCGGTACGCATCAAAGGAGATACAAGTTCTTTAATGCTTCCCCTTACAGATGCAGCTGCCATTTCGAAAAAATTTAGGCAATTACCCAGGTTTAGAGATACATAGGATTTTGTACAGGGACAGAAAAAATACTGCCTGGCGTGAGTCAATACATAACGAGCTTCAGGTCGCCCTCTGAAAGAAAACACGATCATCCCTGTATTCTACATTCAAGACAGAATTTTTCATCTAAACTGAGTTTTATTTTTTATTTCAGTTTTGTTTATTCATTTTATTTTGAACATTTTGCACATTACGTTTTTGAGTATTTACAAATGTTAAATACAAAAATTCATACTCGACAAATACACATAAAACTGTTTCTATACCCAGACGGAAGTTGAACATTATTTTTGAAAATAAACAGAGTAAAAAATACTGTACTTTTAATACTAATTTTTACTAACCATCATTCTTAAATTTTGTATGTGTTAGTCAGTTTTTATTTCATCAAGTTTGGTAAAAATCTAGTAATTCGTAAAAATTTAGTATAATTAATGTGTCGAAAAAGGGGATAAAGCTATTTTTTCAACAATTAAACAAATTTAACAAGCACCATCTTAAAGTTTGACATTTTGACAGGTGCAAACGTGAGTCATTGTAAAGTAAAATAATCAAAATTATCATCTAGAATTATTCAAAATTATCAATATCTCGTTTGCCGTTAAATTATTGAAAAAAAATCACTATTTTTAACAAATTTCGTAGATGTTTTCAAAAACTTTATCATGAGCATTTCGAAAGCAAAATTATTTTAACCACCGATATGATGTTTCAACTTGATTTCGAATTCTTTTCGATACTAACAATAACAAATTATTACACAAATAGGTGGCTTTATAATTATTTGTATATTTTTTTTAAACGACCACATTGAATTTCTGCATGAACAAAATGTAATTCTGGTGGTGGGATTTAAAATAGCACACTCGGAAGTAGTAGAATACTAAGTTTTAGCTAAGTTTCCTGATTTAATAAGATATAGGGTTCGAAATTCTTTAAAAAATATTGGTCTTTCAGGTGTTAATTTGGGTTATAAAGAATATCTTCTTGAAGTAATTAATGAATTAATTAATTAATTAATTAACGAATGAATGAATGAATTAAAAAGAGAGTAACAAACATTCGAGTTATGCATTTGGCCCAGGTTGGTCTAGGTGGCCGGATATTCCGTTGCTTTCTTTCATGTGTTATAATTAAAGCACATTTAATTAACCCAAAGCATATTATATTTATGTCCCACAATTCCGATTTAGCATATGGGCGCATGCATTATGCTAAAAAATCATTTTTGCAATATAATTTTTAAACAAATAAATGTTATTCAATAAATATAACTCTTAAAAACTTTATTGCAGCTAATATAAACTGTGATTCCATTGTTCCTTAATGCCTTAAATAGTTTTTAGTTGAAAAACACGCCAATCTTTAATATAATAAAAATAGTTTATGAAACTATAAAAAATATGAAAATAACTATATATCTGATAAAGGTTATACACCCAGCTAAAAATTAATGATCTTAGTAGAATTGTTAAATAAAAAAAAATGAAACTATTGGATAAAATTCT
The DNA here is from genome assembly GCA_900474335.1 of Ormyrus nitidulus. Classification (NCBI taxonomy): domain Eukaryota; kingdom Metazoa; phylum Arthropoda; class Insecta; order Hymenoptera; family Ormyridae; genus Ormyrus; species Ormyrus nitidulus. The sequence continues at coordinate 596 of UCOL01005508.1, read as the reverse complement.
TAAAATTATTTTTGTAATATTGTGCGTAAAGTAGGCCTTTTTCACAGTTTTTTGTGCGTGAAGTATTGAATATAAGTATTTAAGTATTGAATTATTTTTCTAATAATGTGCCTACTTTACGCACATCATTAGAAAAAAATAATGTAAAAGCTACTCGTGCGTGAATTTTATGCACTAGTGGTTTAAACTGCTATTAAGGCATTTTTATCTCGGAATGCTAAATTAACGAAGTAGCTAACATCGTAAGAAAAAGAATAATTCATGAAAAACAAATTTACATGACTTTACGCTGTATATAAGCCAAATGGGTAAAATTGCACGTATCGTTAAAGTGTTTTGAAGAGGCCAAAGTTTTTGAGTGTTTCCGTCAGTATATGTTAAATACATCATTCTTTCAACTTTTCTGAACAACCTGGCGTCTGGAAAGACAGGTATTCCTAAATTATTTTTATTTTTTTGTGTACTTGTGTATTGTCACGGGATGACGCGTTTAAGAGGTCTGATTACGAGGCGTCGTCCCGTAGACGATAAGAGGAGGACTTGAGAAGAGAAGTGCATAGGCATCGGTAGCTCAGTGGGAAGAGCATCCGTCGCGA
>UCOL01005507.1:0-11482 GCA_900474335.1 Ormyrus nitidulus | reverse complement strand
CTTAACTTTTTAAGCAACTTTTACATAAATTTTGGTAAATTTTACTAGGGAGTTTTTCTCCGTGTACTTTTGAAATAAGTGAATATTGTTACTTAATACTGAAACGCAATACATAATACATACCTTTTAAAATGTTTATAACTAAATGACATGATGAAATATAGTTAATTTATACTATTATTAATTATAGTAATAAAGTTATAAGTTAATTTATAGTCAATTTATATTATTATTAATTATTATTAATTATTTATTAATTATTTATATGTATAGAGTATGATAGCTAAAGAATAAGATGTTCAACAAAATAAAGCATGTGACGAAATGAATTATTTGTTCGTCTCTCCTACAAGACATGTAATAATTAAAAATTAAAAATTTTTTAAAAGGGTGACGTGGGTTTTGTTTTCAGTGATTTAGTTGGTCTTGTTGTCAAAATAAGCAACAATTTCTATTCTAGTGGTCAAGTCAAGTTCCATAAAATCGTTGTAGATAATGGGCAAGGAAGAAAAGTACAAATCGTTGCGTGGAATCAAAAGATTCCCCTGGTGAATTCTATTCAGCAAATGGGAACCATAAGTATAATTATATTCTTATATTATATCATTTATATTACATTCTAACGAATCTATATAATTTCTGTTTTTTATGTTTCAGATCGTTCATGTGAGTGAAACGAAAATATCTGTAATTAAAAATAGAGCATACAATTTTGGAAATATCAATTTTAAGCTTTAAATTAAAGAAAACTCAAAAGTGGTTGATTATGACATATACGATTATCCAAATCCAATTGCATTAATAAAAATTCAAATAAAAGATGTTTCTAACAATATTAATAAAAAAATAAGTAAGTTTAAAATTATATAATAAATAAAATTTTATCAGTATGTTTTTATTTATTTTCTGTAATTTTTTACAGAAGTCAAAGGTTTTGTGACGACAGTTTTATGAATTCAAAAATCAAAACACAGCTTACACCGTTGGATCAATAGCGGATACTACTTAAATTAGAATTAAAATGTCATTTTGATTGTTCAAAATTAGAAATGAAGAAAGGAGAAGCAGTAGAAGTCATTATTATTGTCAAACCAATTCCACCAAATGTACCAATTTTAATAATAAAGGACATTAGACATTAAAAAAGTAGAAAGAGAAAGAATTTCTTTTGCTGAAGTTTTAAAAGGCTTCAAAACTAATATTTAATATCTTTTTATATTATCTTTTTATCTTTATTTATCCATAAAATTATTGTTTAGCTGAATTTTTATTATGTACTGAACAAAATATTTAGTTTAATATTTTAGTTTTAATTGTTTATCCATTAATTATAAGTTTTGAATTTTGTATTTTAAATATTAATATTATATTTATTACTTTATAGATATTACATTTTATTCCGAATATATTATAGTTCCTACCAAAGATTACTTAGGTTATATGTGATTTGCAAAAACAAAATAATCCACGCTTGTTGAATTTTTAGTTTATTTAAAACAAATAAAAGCATTTATCACTACGGATGTTGCTTAATGCAAGCTGCAGGAGTGAAGAATCGTTGAAACGATCATTGAATTCCGATCTAGGCTTAAATACATTCAGAGCGTTAGTTTTTCCGCGAGTGCTCGACGCGCCGCTGCACCAACTGACGACCGTTCTCAAAAACACTTTTGATAGAATGCGTGCATCATGCATCAACCACTTAACCATTTATTCAATAAGTATAAATTCACTTATAACTAAGGTGAAAATACGTTACATTTTACTTATTTTGAAGTTAGAGTATTGTTCACTTATGAAGTAATAAATTTGTTACTTATTCAGATTTAGAGAGAAAAGTGTCTCACGAGGTAAATAATCAACTTCCATACCCGTGTCGAAATGTACTGTTTACCCGTGTATCGAAAAATATTTATTAGATCACATTACGTACAATCCCTCGTTTCATTTTGCTATACGTATACAGACACTTCAAATAATCTTGCTGCATTACGAACAGGCTTATGAAAGCGCAGTTTCACTACGCTTAAAAAATAGTTTGATTGCACCGAACGATAAAAAAATAATACCACATGCATGGAACACGGGGTGAAGACTACCGCTAACTCTGATTGCAGTTTTCTTAGCCCTCGCGCCAATCTACGCACTCGTGCTTTTTCGCTGCACGCAACAGCGGTGTTCATCATCTTCGGCTTATAGTCGGCTATTCTTTTTCAGAGCTATATACACAGGCAATTCTTTCTGTACCTATTAAGTATTATTTGCGATGATGTAAAAATTGGCATCGTTCTTTCTTATAGTTGCTTTTCGAGTCATTGATGTTTGTTTTTGAAATTTTATCGTATATTAGGTAAACATGGTTGTTGACGATCAAGATCGATTCAGATAAGCAAGTGATTTTAATATAAAACGGAAATAAAGATTACAATATTTTATGTTACGTTCTAAAAATTGATAGTGTATTGGGTTAGGACAAAATAAAATAGATCGAGAAACTTTACCAAACGCGAAAGGTAAAATTTTCAAAGTTTTAGTTTCTGAAAAATATTTCTTCTAAATAGACTATTTTATTTGTTCTTGATTTTGAAAATGATTAAACAAATTCAATAAAACTATATAATTTTACACAATTATTAACGGCACACACACATACGCACATAATATTTTCCGGATTTGTAAAGTTTCCTTTATTATTTCCGTGCAGGACAATATCAATTTGTCATGTTATACGAGCTGAGAATGCAAACGTCAAGCTCTTCCTGAATCTAACTCCCTGCCGTTTGTGTTTTTAATCGCACCAATTGTCACAGATTAAGACTGTTACAGAGATATTGCCTCGAGATTTACATCGCTACGATTCGGTTCTTAGCAATGCGTATGATGAGGATTATAAATACGCAATGTCTGATTTTCTTACTGGAATAAAAAACCAAAATTAGAATTTCATAAGGGGAAAAAATTGTAAACAGTAGTTGTATACAGCAGTTTAATGCATTTAAAAAAAAATACGTCAAAAAGAAGAATGCAGGTACAAATGGTTAATTAAAAGTATGTAAATTACTAAATAAAGTAGTAAATTTTTTATTAAAATGTTTAACGTCGTCAATAAAATAGACTTTAATAATCTTATACTTTATCAAGGAAGATCTCACTTTTCCACGGCATAACTCGAAAAGCGTAAACGTCAAAAAAACAAAAGTAACTGAAATACCAAGTCCAACATTCCGAGCATTTCGCAGTTGATTCTCGGACTGTCGGTAAAAACAAAACGCGCGTTCATATACAGAAAGTCCCTAAAGTCCAGGCAGTTCCACAACGTAAAAATGAAATTTTCCGAATAACCGGGTTCGCGCGGAATGCACGGAGAGTTACTACGTATTCGCAGACGAATGCGCGGAGAGAAATATACGTGTATACGCTCGATGAACAAAATTAAATTTTCCTTCGGAAGTGAAGGGCGTCGACCAGATCGAGTATAGAATCAAGGGTCTGCATTCTAAAGTGACTTGCTGTAAAATTTACTATTTTTGTGTTCAAGGGATTGGATTATCAAATATGAATCTGTATATACGTAAGAATTTGCCTCTTTTTTCAAGAAAACTTCCTTCGAGTTTTTATTTCATGTAAATTGTGACAAGAAAAGTTTACGTTGCTTGAAGTACTGCATACTTATGCACAACATAATACGAGGTCTCACTCAATTTGCGTGCGTCGTACTCCCATGTAGCTTTTTGAAACAAACGAGAGAATATTTTATGACTGTGTACGTACTTGTTGTTTTTTTTCCTTTGTTAGGGCCTTGTTTCCTTTGTAACTGCAGTACAAACGGACCGTAAAAACTTGATAAGTTGAAGAGAAGTATAAGGTTGGATTTTGTGAAAGGAGAGAAACTGTTACTGTTTTTTAAACAGATATTTACGTAAAAATTAACGAACGAAGTAAAATTACATTTTGAATGAAGGAAAATTAGTTTTTATAGGCAAAGTTGTGACTATTTAAGATGCAAGTTTTTATTAGAAAATCAACGTAATTACATCATTCTACAATTTAGTTTACATCATAGAAGCTTAAACCGTCAGATTCAAAATTAATCAAATTTTAGATGGATTTAATTTGCAGTGAAGGAGCGCCAAAAAGTTTCGACACTAAACGGCTTTAACCTATTTAGTCACGAATAATTATTCTATTGATCAAGACGTCTATTTTGTTTTAAATAAATAATTTTATTAAACTTATGATGATATGATGGTATAAATGAACTTATTAAATTATGAAAAATCTTTAGCCTGAATTTAAGACTCAAAAACAGCGAAGAAAAGGTAAGAATCGTGACCAAAAATTAACACCGTTTACATTTTTGAACAAAAATTTTCTTTAAGTTTCTGTAAATGAACTATTGAAAAAGTTTTCTTTTTCACAAAAAGCTTCTGAAAGAAATGAACAGTTTTCGAGAAGTTTTGGTATTGATATAACGTAGTAATAATTCCTTGTATTGCCAAAATTCTATCAACTTCTGTTTTACATGAAACAAAATAACGCAGTGCAATGTTAAAAGCAGATTTGGGAAATTATTGTATTCATTTGCTGATTCGACGTAATTGATGTATTAATCGCAAATGTAATAATAACGTCAATAATCAAGCACGCTTATAAAATAATGTCGCAATATAATGTATTAAGAACAGATACATTTTAACATTTTAAATGTAAACATTTACAATAAATTTTAAATATAAAATTATTTAAATGCAAAGAATCATTTTGTATAAAAGAGGTTTTTTACATAGAATTTCTAAACCTACTCGAGCGTAAATAAGATTTATGGTTTGTCTAAAGACAAAAAAATAATAATAACGATTACTATAAGAATAGACGATAATAATAATATATTATACTATAATATTGTTATTATAGACTATTCTGCTTTGATCTCACAACAAGACTGACTGCCCGATCTTCTTGTGCACGAACCAGTTTATTATTTTGTCTAGGTTGTTGGCTCGCATCGTCACCCTTATTTTCTATTTATTAAAACTAATACAATGAATTTCTTTGATGAATTTTCTTCTACCGAATAATTTAATCTTGTAAATTAAGGTGCAAGATACTAGTGATAGCTAATAATTGTAAAATGTTGAAAAAATGATTTAGTGGTCTTTGCTGTTACGATTTTTTTATTAACAAAACGGACGTTTCAGCATCTACTAAAATGCTCTTTTCGAGGATAATTGTTGTACGTAGTTGTTAATAAAAAAATTTTGACAGCAGAAACTAGTTTCATTTTTTCAACATTTAATCTTGCAAACTTTAATTATGGTTTTAAATATTCAGAATATTGTTGATTTGTCATTTTGACTATTCTGAAAAACTTTTTCCGATCGAATACTTTAGGATTTAACAGTACCAAAAAATTTATAACTATAAAATATAAATAGAAATCCGTCATGACTGTATATAAAATAATTTCGAAACGGTTCGTTTATGAGTCAAGCTTCTTTATTTTGTCTTTCTAATTCGACAACGTTTCGATGACTATTTTGTCTTCCTTTTGCTGTACATTCCGTACAGATATCTCTGTCAATCAGTTACAATAAATTTAAAAATTAGTTTGGTAGTAAACATTTGTAAATAAAAAAATTACATCCTAAACAAAAATATCAATACTTATCGTCCTTGAATGTAACGTAAGAATTACACAAAAAATTGACTCACCGATTTCGAAATCCAAAACCTCCGAAGTCAGCGAATCACAGTGCCGAGTAAAGACGAGTCCAATTTTCAAAGACGAAACTTCGTAGAATTATGCAACACGTGCAACTAGTGGCGCATATACAGTCGCGCGCGCATACGAAAAGGATAGCGAACACACAATTAGTAAACGACTAAAATCGGACACTACTGCGCTGATATATGCTGCTGCGAATTACGCGCCGAACAGCTGAAGCAACAAAAAAAAAACACCTCTCCGATATCGCAACAGTCGCACCAACCGCTTCGTGCGAAGTCGTACAAGCGAGTCCACCTTCCCTGCGAATAAATCACCGCACTCGTTTAATTCTTCCTGCTTTTATACGCTTGATTTTGCGACTCCCAACAACGCTTTTGTTATTGTTTCTTTTTGTAGGTTAGGTCCTCTCGACTGTCACCGAGGTTAGGTGTCGAAGCAGTGTCGCAGACGATTTTCCCGCAGGCTGCAGAGATTCATACCGCAGCTCACTTTTGACAGTTGTCGCGAGCGGAACAAAAATATAACCGGGGATTGGAGGGTTGGAAGGAAAAGAGAGAGAAATGCGCTCGTTCCGCGCAAGAGACAGGCACTGCAGTCGTCTTGCACTGGCGGCCGTCTTCTTGTTTGCGCAGCCAGAGCGGGATTATTCTCACTCTTGCGCACTCGCTCGTACTTTGCCGAGGCTACAACTCCGTCTTTCTTTTCCCCGCAGGACTCTGAAACCTGACCGTCGTTCGCTTTAGGCTACTGTATAGTATCTTATACTTATATTCGATTAGTTGATGGTAATATGACGGTCTTAAACTATTTATAGTAGAGTAGTAACAGAAGAATAATTTTTTTAATTTTTAAAAAACCTAAATCATCAGAAAATATGAAATAGGAATAATACAGATATTCCGAAGTAAAATAGAATCTTTTGCTAAAGATTATAAAATATTTATTAGTGATTTTAAAATGGTTAATTATATTGAAAAAACATTACGTTAAAAGAAATATTTCCAACAATATCCTTCAACACTTTCAAAACAATTTAAGTGACGACATTGCGAAATCAAATTAGCCTTTACTTCGAAACTGAAGAAAAATATCAAATGAATAATAAAACCATTACCAAATATTATACGTTATTAACATTAATATAGAGATAATATTTGTTTATCTCAACCATAATTATTAAATATTTACAAAAAAGCAGTTTTTCAAAGCCAAAGCAGTGACTTGGTGCCATCTAACTACACCCTATTCAATAACAGCAGTGTATGAACAGCTGGTAACGCAGGTAGTAAAACGGTAGATTTACCAACGTGTTTACTGGATATTGTGAAAACATTTTTCGAGGAAAGAAAACTTAGCTTCGTAAACATTAAATATAGACAGTGATAAAAACAATTGATACTTGTTATTCTTGAGCAACTTTAATATTTATTGAAAGATTTTGGTATTGACAAAGCAGAGGACGTTTTTATAAGTATCTTAAGCATTGAAATCTCTTAGGCCAAGTTATTGAGAACTTAAATTCAATTTAAGAGCGATATTTCTGCACGGAATTGAAATCTCTAAAATGACTAATTTTTTACTGATAATTTTCTAACAATAACATTAATTAATTTACTGACGCTTATCTACGAAAAAAATAAAAATTATTCTGGAATAAAAAATTATACATTTAATTTCAATTGAAATTGACAATTTAGATACCATGTTTTGATCAGTATAAAAATTGCATCTTGTTCAAATTAATCACGATATTGTTTTTAGTATTAAAATTTTGAATTTAATTTTTAAGAAGAACTCATGTTATTTGATTAATATATATTTCAACGCTTATTTACACTTTTCGGAAAAATTGTAATAAATGAATAATATGAACTATTTATTAAAGAAATTGTATTTTTTAAATACTATTTTTCTTAAATATTAGGAGTTATTAAGCTACCAATTCAGTGTTATATCTTATCACGTCGGTTTCGTCTCTTATCGCTAGTTCAATTAGCGCATGAAACCCTCAACAACGGCATACAAAAACACACTTGTCTCGCCACATGCACAAGTGTACACATTTAGAAAAAAAAATAAATTTAAGCTTGAATGAATTATTACCTAAAAAAAAAAATAAATAAATTTTTTTAATAATTTTATACATTTAAAGAGATTATTTATTTAATAATTATAATCTCGTGAAACTTCATAAACATATTATAGTAAATAAATGATTTTTATAAAGATAGTAAATAAAATAAAGATAATCAACATATTTATTAACGGTTTAAGGAAACGCAGCTAGAACGAAAATCTTAAAAATTCTGCTTTTAAACGGCATATATATACAATGTGAAGGATATCACATATTAACAACTATAAATATTAGTAATTCAAGATTAAAATTATATAAAACAATTCTTAATATAAAGCTTGCTTTTTATAATTAGATATGTCAATGTTAGATTAAGCATTATACTTTCAAATGTTGAGTGATAATATTCATTGTGTTTCTATATACTTATTAATTTTAACTACTTCAGTTTCTTGTTAAATAATAAATTATTAAACGTGTTTTCTTTGACTTTTATTGCATATTATTAATTTATAAAATTACATAAATGTTGCAGTTTCTAAAACGAATAAAATATTTATTTCCTATAGTATCAAACTCGAAAAGATCAGAACTGCTAGAAAAACGGAGTTATCGATTTTAGTCAGCTCGTATTTTAAAGGGCCGTAAACACGTCTAAGTAAAAAATTGCATATTGTACATTTTCACAGCCTGCGCATTTACATAGATAAAAATGCATATATGTTGCGTTCCACTTCTATTTTAGCTTCATTAAATTCTTCAAATTAAAAAAAAAATCTACTTCTATTTTATTCTAATAACATTTAAAACTATATTGTAATTTTGCAACTGATATTGATTAAATCTATCAGATATTGATTCTCGTTACTCATGAAACGCTATCACACTTTGAAGAATACGTAAATTAATAAAGCTTAATTCTTAAAATTAAAAATATCGACTATATATTGACTATAAATGACATTTAAATTTCACGTGCGTTCCAGAAAATAAAAATGACGTTTTCAATATATGAATTAAAATGCGAATGGCTACACGAAATGACTACAATCGCAGATAAAAGAACGATCCCCGAAGAAATGAACCATTTGTCTTAGCAAGTTCTCATAATGCTTCAATTTTCTCTATTATTTTGCTTCTCCAAGCACTTCACAAGACCAATTGGCCGAGAGGTTCTTCCTCCTCGCCTTTTTCTCTCGCCCTCAAGTAAATAGCCGTATTAATAATGCATTTATTTCTCGCAACAGAACTCCTAAGCACACGCAATTCGCATCAATCATCCGTCGGTAGAGTAGAAACCTCCTCCTCCTCCTCCTCGACTCACGCTTGAAGATCATCGCGATCAAAGGCAATTGATCTATATTCGGCAGAAAGCTCAAATAACTGGCAATAATCGACGGCAGCGGCCGAGATAAAGCAGGAGAAATAGGAAAGCAATGCGACGAGACTCTCACCGTGAATCGGAGGGAGGGAGAGCCTCGCACCCTCCCGCAGCCCAGAGACAGAGAGAGAGAGAGAGAGAGAGGCCACGGCAGCTTTTTAAAGTCGCGGGAGAGCGAGAGAGCGAGGAGAGGACTGTGCGTGTGTGTGGGGGGCCGCGATCGAAGATGGCGAACCGCGGAGGGTAGGGCCTCTCTCTCTCTCTCACTCCGAGGAACGCGCGAGCAAGAGAGAGCAGCGGCAGCGACACACAGCAGACGCTGCCTCGCGGCACGGGTTGCAGCACGCGGAAAAGCTTTTCCGCGCCGAGACAGAGACAGAGAGCGAGAGAGTCGCAGCAGCCTCGACGTCGTCGGTGCAAGCGCTTACTTCCGGTGAGTATGCTCCTCCGTACGTCTCGCCCCGTGTGTACTCGTAGCCCGCGAGTTTCGCCAATTTCTCGAGAAGTAAAAAGCCTGGCCGCCCGAGAGACCCACCGGAGAGAGAGGGAGAGAGCTTACGGAGCGTGCTGCTGCCGCTGCATGCATGCAGTAGCGCGGCTCTGCACGCGTGCGCGGATTATTATTGCGTGTGTGACGAACGAGCGGAGAAAGGAGAGCGAACGATAAGAAGCGGAGATCTCTGTCTCTGTTTCTGCGGCGTGTACAAGAGCTAGCCAGCAGGCCCTGGGAAGTTCAATGCGCACATGCGTAAGCAAAAGAGGGAGAGGAGGCTTCGCTTTTTTTTTAGAACTCGCGCTCAGACCCGCGGGGGGAGGGGGGGCAGGGGGAGGAGGGAAAAAAGCCGGACGAGGAGAGAGAGAGAGTGATATTGTTCCGACGGAGGAAAAGGCTATAGGGGAACGGAACGAATGAAAGTGCTGGACTTTTGAGTGCAGGTCTCGGCTTCCTCGCTTTTTTTTTTTATGCTGATTGAATTGTTTTTAAAAGGAGTGCTCCCGGGAGTAATGGGATTACGTAATTTAAATTGTGACGTTGATTTTATTACGCGCCGGGCATTGACACTGTGCAGTTTCTTTTAAATGTCTCGCAGCTCGCTCTCGGGACTTTTGCCTGTTTCATAAATTCTTTTATCGATATACCGTGAGGTCGATGGCAGTCGGGAGGATTAAATAACAGAAGCTTCAAGCAGAAGTACATAGTTTTCATATTTTTTTTTCCGCGCTTCTTAGTCTAAACAAACTTTTTACTCGCCGCTTATCTTTATCATGCCAGCAGTATATATGTATAAACTAGTTTTGTAAACTAGTTTTGATAATTTCGAAAATATTAAAACGCGGAGCTTCAAACCGTTTATCAATGATAGTGAAAGAAAAAACTTGCAATGCTAATATCTAATGCTTAAAGTATTTGAAGTTTAATGTTTGAACCTCGTTATAACTAGGTTCAACATTTTTCTCTGAACTAAAAATTTATTAAAATTGTGATTCATCGACGGGCAATGCAAGCTCCTCTTGATTAAACTTGATTTATCAGTGATATTTATAAATTGAATATGATTCACTGTAAAATATTTTAAGTCGCTATCGCAAATTTGTATCGTACATTGTAAGATCCATTAAAAAGTAACCGACGCTCTTAAACATTCAGCTGCAGAATAATTTATAGCAATCCGATCGGGTCGAAAGAAACTTTTTCCCATTAATAAAAGAAAATTTTTTCCCAGCTATAAGCTAATAATGACTCGTCTAATAATATAAAGAGTGTAATGACGCGATCGCGGTAAGTTGTCGAGGAGAAAAAAAAAAATCGTGTTGTGAAAAAAGTCTGGCGCGTTACGTCCGAGCCCGATTATTTATTCAGCAACTATTGGGAGACGTTATAGGCAAACAGCGAGGGGGTAGTAAGATAAAGCTAATGTTACAGAGATTATTACTCGACGGTAACGTGCTCGGAACAGATTAGAAGTCGGAGCAAATAGAGTAGTACAAATAGACAGGTACGCGATATTGAATGATTATTCCTCACCATATTGTCGGTAATTTCGACGGCAGGTCAAATCCGTTCACGCCTCCAATTCGTTTATCGAGCGTCGTTCACTGTTGCAAATTTAGCAATATGCAAACAGTTACGAAAGAAGTATTATAATTACAGTTTATATATTTCTAAAAACGGCCAGAAAAATCAAGCGGGGGGGGGGGGGGGCGAGGGAGGGAGAGAGAGAGAGCTAAGCTCTTCAGCGGCGCGCACACACTTACACGTGCGCGCGCGCCCGGCTGCATTATCCGTGTATTGGTG
>UCOL01005506.1:0-11485 GCA_900474335.1 Ormyrus nitidulus | reverse complement strand
CATATATATATAATATATATAAAATTTTTAAACAGTATTAAGCTAATGATTAATTTTGTGGTATTTGAACTTTTTTCTTTGATCCTTGCGTTTTAATATTTATTGCACTCTACACTTTTTCAAATGCGCAATCGAAGAATGTTCAACGAAAAAAGAAAAATTTTGCTTATCTTTACTTTATCGACGCGTTATGGAAAAACAATAAGTATGTATGAATGTTCTGTGGTAAAAAGTAAAGACTGAGAAAATAGTATTTCCTCCTATTTTAATTACTGTGTGAATTCATTTATTAAAAGAGAATATTTGGGAATAATAAATTTACAAAAAGTAGATTAGTGAAAAAATATAAATAATTCTTTATTATAAACAGTACCGTAGTAAATAATATGAATACATATCCACGTAGATTCCACGTGGATTCCACGTGGATTTCAGACTGATTCTACGTAGATTTCAGCATCGATTTTTTTAACTGGGTTCTATCTAAAAAAAATACATGCAATAAACTTTATAAGCATGCAATACATGCAAGCATACAATTATCATAATAAATATAGAATCCTCAAAGAAATTTATGAAAACATGCATATTAAAAATGGTACAAAATTTTAGCAAGCAAGTTTTTGCAATTTTTTATCAAGTTTAATATTATTATTATTTGGACGTTTTCTATCACGATTATCTTTTGTTAACCACTTAACATGATTAAAAATGTGCATTTTAATAAACAATTTTATAATAAAATCACGATGTTCTAAGCAATCATCCAACCAAAAATCTTTGTTTTTCTTTAACGCGAACTCTTTAATCACTGTAAATAAGTATTTACCGATACCGTAACAATGAGATACTCTTTTAAATTCTGATTCAAAAATTAAGTACGCGTCACAAACAACCGAAAATAATAAATTTGTTGGGGCTTTTAAACTACCGTATGTTTTATTGTTTTTAGACGAATACGCTTTCCATAATAAAAGTAAATCTTCCGGTGAATTTAGTGTCTCATTGTTATCAATTAAAATTTCATTACATTTCTCGCATTTAAATTTTTCGGTTAGTTTGAAAGCTAGATAACCCGCGACATATTTTTTCGAACATTTTTCAAGTCCGGACTCTAACATTGCATTTTCAGAATAATCATTATTAAAAACTATTTGCTCGCTGTCGGTTTGTAAAAATTCAGTATTTAAATCATTATTAAAGAACCACGATTCGACTTTTTTATTAATAATTTCATTATTGTTACTATTTTCATCCGGTGTTTTATTAAATGTCGATATTAGTAAACGCGCATCGTCTGGTTCGCAATTAGTTCCGGTCGGAGGAATTAACAAAGTTATCATTATTGCGTATTGTAAATTTCTTCTAAATTGCATTGTCGTTGGGTTATCGTTGCTTCCACACCGTGATCTCATGATACCGAAAAAATTTTCCAATTTATCTTGATTTAAACGCGCTGTTAGCAAATACGATTTATTTTCTGCTCGAAGTGAATTCCATAATTCAAGAATACTATTAATTCAAGAATACTATAATACTATTAAAATAAAATTAGCGAAACAATCCGGGTTTTTACTTCCGATAACATCCCACTGTTTAATCCAAGGAATAGCATCGCGTAAACATTTTTCTACTTGTGTGTTTTTATCCGATAGACTGCGTTTAAGAGGATTATGATCATTATTCGTACGAAAATTAATCGAATCAAAAATGTCGTTAATTTTTTTGCAAAAATTTGCCGTTGCAACCGTTGAAAAATGTTTTAAATCACCAGAAGTTGCACCCGCCATTAAAGCCAACGAAATTGAATTATTAAAAAGTTGCGTAGCGAGGCTAACTTTCATTTTTTCAAAGTTGTTCGGATTTAAATGGCGATCTGTTAACTTAGGTGCTGCTTTACACGTGTGGAAACGTTCTTTTTCACGCAATTCGCGAAAAGCATTCCACGAAATTATATCGTTCCCGATCCTAAAGTCGTGTTGAATTAAATTATTTCTTAGCGATTTAATTAAGTGAGGACCGTCAAAACCGAAAGTAATTTTTTTATTGTTAAATTCAATAAACGGTTTATCGCTAGTAATATTAAGCATTGCTACTGCTTTTTGATTCGTACGTCCTTGGTCGCACACCATATGCCGAACATTAAAACCCGATTCTTCACATGCTTTTAAAACCGATAAAATAATTGTTTTTAAAGTACTTCCGCTTACCGGCCCGTCAGTTGGAAAGTACATAAGCGGTTGTTTCCAATTGTTAAATAGTCCGCTTAACATGAAAACTAAAACAGATTTTGCCATGCTTTGCCCTCGACTGCCAAAATCATTCAAATCATGGAAGCCTTCAATATAATCTTCTTTAAGATTATATTCTAAACCTGGTCTAATGCTCATTTCGTCCCACATAAGCACAGCTTCCTTTTCAAATTCTGATTTTGACTCTAGTTTAATTTTAAATTGATTAAAAAGGTTTTTATTTATACCCGGTTTAAGATTTATGACATTTACCCACTGCCGAATTAATCAAATTGAAGGCAAAGCAAAATTTTTAAAATCCCTTAAAAATTGATAGGCTTTTGGCGATTTATAATAGAGACCTAAAGCAAATTGCTTTTCGTCCTCTGTCCACGGTAATTTTAGCATTCTTTGTTTGTTATGATTAATTTGCATTTTAATGAAACAAAAAACCTCTTCCGCGACGACTTCACTTATCTGGTTTATTAAGTCTTTTTTTGAAAGTTTAATTGGACGACCTTTTAGTCTTTTTAATTGTTTTTTAAAAGTTTTAATTTCGCGAAAAAGACTTCTTTGTTTAGTTTTTAATTTCTTATTAACAGTGCTAGCGTCTCGAATGATTTTAACGCGTGTTTTTCTTTTACCTTTTTTTTGTTTTAAATCGGACTCGCTCGTTTCTTGATTACAATGAGAATTATTTTGCAAGTCGATTAATGAATTATCAACAACGTTATTATCCACGATATTTTCCGACGTTACATTTTCATTATTAATTGGCACAGCCATTAACGATTCGAGATTGCTTTGATTTTGTTCAGCAATATTGAAAGAACTTGCTTCTAGAGGGATGCTATTTGGTTTTAAAGCTTTTTTACCAACACCGAAAATTAAAAAATCTGTATTTAAAAAATGATCGCTGCATAACCTTTTCTCATATACTTCCTGATGAGATGAGTCCATTAGATGGTCATTCCCAGAAATTCGAAGCCATTCTTTTAAACTAGATATAAAATTTAATATTTCAAATAAATAAAAAACCC
Organism: Ormyrus nitidulus; assembly: GCA_900474335.1. Taxonomy (NCBI): domain Eukaryota; kingdom Metazoa; phylum Arthropoda; class Insecta; order Hymenoptera; family Ormyridae; genus Ormyrus; species Ormyrus nitidulus. Next base: position 8,214 of record UCOL01005506.1, on the reverse strand, counting down.
ATGCCAGCTCATGCATTTAAAAAAAATAAAAATTATGTAATCAGTAGTCCACAAGAGCGCAAAATTAAGTAAAGTCGCGCATGTATGGGTAGAAAAGCAAAATGAGCGATTTAACTGGTCTGCAAGTGCACTTATGCCCAATTTAAATTGCAAATTAGTGCAGTAGGATTATATTTTTGATTTTTTTAAAAACAAAAGTTTAACTTCGATTCTATGTATCGTATATTAAAATAAAACAAATTAAAAATTCCCAAACATGCGACCTTTTCATCAAAATAAAAAGTAAATAACTATCTGTTTATTTATTTATTTAAATTTGCAATGTGTGGCATCATATATCATTTTATAAAACAATCCGTGCATTTACTTCTAAATCCAAAAATTATAAACGGCAATAAATCAAAAAAACCAAATGATCTATCATTGAAAAAAGAAAACTTAGATATTTTAGATAACTTTTCAACAATTAATGATAAAAACGAGAACGCATTTGAATGCGTATATGCACTTTTATATAGCATTATAAAGGAACATTTTGTTTGTACCATCACCTTATTAAATTTAAATATGCATTCAATCGATATTAAAAAACGTTCTTTTAAAAAGTTTATTCCAAAGTTTTAGAAAACTCAGATAGTTTAGATAACTTTTCAACAATTAATGATAAAAACGAAAATGTATTTGAATGTATATATGCACTTTTATATAGAATTATAAAGCAACATTTTGTTTGTACCATCACCTTATTAAATTAAAAAATTTGCATTCAATCGACTTCATGTCAAAAGCGAGATTAAAATCTGTCGATTAAAAAACATTCTTTTAAAAAACCGTACAGACATGCATTCCAAATCTACAAAAATTTATTACATATTTATTTATTTATTTACTTAAATTTATACATCAAATAATTTTAAAATTTAATTCTTTTTGGTTTTAATTTATATTTTTCTTATTCACTGACGTCAAATTTCATTATTTTATTATAAAACGCAAAAATTAGAAAATTCATTAAAAAATCTAATTTTGTTTCAATAAAAAGAAACATACGTGTAGCAAACATAATGATTTATTACAATGTATGGAAATGCTTTATGAATACTAGTCAGCAGATACAATATTCGTTTTTATTTTCTTTTTATGCAATAATATTTACACTTACGTTTGTGGAAAATTTACAGGAAAACGGTGAAAACTCAAAGCCGGATTTTTCGACTTCGTATTATTGCAATCCTTAAAAGAGCAGCGATTTGTTGAAGGCATTTTTTCAACTTTTTTACTCTTTTTACAATCAAAAGAAGCACTGATACTCGAATGACATCGAGATGCACACAGCGCGTTTTACCGCCAATAAATAATATACAATCGACGTCGGCGGGTAAAAACAAATGATAGAAAATTCGCGGGATAATTTCTGATAACCCACCGCGCGCATCCGCGAACAAACCGCGCCGATTTTGAATTTTCATGGTTTTTTTATTTAAATATCTCATAATACTTATTAAAAATAAGCTATATTCATTGTTTTTGCACTTTGACGGTTGCAAAATTTGTATTAAAAATTAAATGTATATTTAATTAATTATTAAATAAGAAATAATTTTTTGAAATGTACAATTTCATGATAGAAAAATACTTAGTAATTATTTATAGCATTTTTGTAAATGTATAATATTTATACAAAATAAAAAAAGTAGCAATTAACTTTTAAGACTATTTTTGTAAAAAAAAAAAAAAAACCGATAAAATATTGGGTTTGAACTCTTTTCCTCGAGCATAAAAATCAAGCGCTGATACCACAAGGCCAGCGCGTAACTTGTAAAATAGGAGTACGTTACTAGTATATAAATTGTGCCCCCGGAGGGGTTTAAAGATTTACATTTAATGGTTTAAACATTAAATTTTAATTTTTGTTTTGATTTGTAGTTATTGTAGGTTCAATTGGCCTACGTAAGGGAGTGAAAAACATTTTTTATTTAAAATGTAAAATAAGAGCTCGACGGCCGTCACCCGCCGTCAGCCATCACAGAGTTCACAGCTGACCGCCAAGAACCCCAGCGAACGTTGCGCCGCCTGCCTTATGGGGTGACGAACTAAAGTTAAAAATTGCCTCACTCGCCTTACGGACGTTGTGCTTCTATACATATCTATCTTCGTTGACTTTACTTTCTTTAAATTTAAAAAGTACGATACTGAATGGTAAACATTAGTAGAAGTCAAGTTTGTACCTCTGTTCATATGTGGTATAATAATTTTTCTATTAAATAATGTCAATATTCAGTTGAACATTTTTCTCCGTGTACAGTGGCAAGAGTCAAATCATTCGATCATTTGAAGATTTAAAAAAGGACCAAAATATTAAATATGAAACATTTTTTGAAGCTGCAAAAGCAAGAAATTTAGTAAGTATAGAAGAAGAATGGAATAAATGTTTACGAGAATCATCAAACTTTTTGCATACATATGTGCATTTCATAATTCGATAAATGCTCGTGAATTATACGAAAAATATAAAGAAAATTTTTATTACCCATGAAATAACAGGTGAAAAGTATGCGTTGAATAGAATAAGTGCAATTTGATTATTACACTTCAAGCGACTTTAATCTCCTAAGTATAGATGATTCATTGATAGATCATGAGATTGATAATGATGAAAAGAGTAACGTTATAGATGATATAGATACTAAAAAGAATTCATTAACTGCAGCGCAAAGAATAATTTTCCATGTAAAGATAAATGTAGCTAATGGAGTTGTTACAGATAAATGTATGTTTATAAATGGTTCAGATAGGAGAGACAAAAGTTGTTTACTCAATTTACTAATTTCCTATTTTAATAAACATAAAATAAGTGTATTAGCTGTTGCGTGGACAAAAATAGCAGTGAATTTGTTACGAGGAGGAAAAACTGTTCATGCAATATTTAAACTATCTCTTACTCTGGATGAAACAAGTTTTTGTGATATAAAACCTAATACATCATACGGTAACAACATAAAAGCAGTAAAAGTTTTTATGTGGAATAAAAATAAGTGTGACAAAAAAAAAACATACTTTAGAAGCAGTAGAAAGAACATGCAGAGATTTATCTAATAGTTAGTAAAGTATTCGAAGGAAAAGTTGTAATTGTTTCAAGGGATTTGAGACAAACACCTCCAATTGTTCGATGAAAAAATAGCGTACAAATAATAGAAAATTGCGTCAAAAACAGTAAATTATGGCAAATTTTTAAGTACATGTCCTTAAAACAAAATAAGAAAGTTGAGGACAATGAAAGAAAATTTAAATCTTTATTGTTAAATGTTGGCAATGACAATGTTTCTTCATTTTCGAAACATACTAGTAAAATCCAACATGCTTCGCGCGTACTATTTTCGTTTTTTGAGGTTATACACGCAATTTTTTTTAATAATTTTACTTTACTTGATTTAAGCATATGATAGGAAAGTCTACTAACTTTAAAAATACTAATTAAAAATACAAGATTAGTCCTTTTATTTTAAGTATTTCAATTTAATTATTTAGTTTCAAATATTTGTCAAAATTCAAATCTAGCGGATGTATCAAATTCTCGCGCCTATTCCTTACCGAACAATCAAAATCAGTCTTTAAAGACACTTCGCAACATCCGGCCATCACTTTTTTAAGAGAGGATAATGAAATGATAAAAATTCCAGAAGAAATTTTATCAAACGGAAATGTAATAAAAGAAACTTTTGGAAATTTAATTGACGTAAATAATTCAGAGATTTATGAAAATGTAATTTTAGTACCAAGAAATGTACATGTTACTAACATAAATAATTAAATACTCAACAAAACGAACGGAAGAAATGTTATAAACAATACATTATGAATGTTACGTGACAAAAATAGATTCAATATAGATTTAATTAATATTATAGCTGCAACAGATTTGATAATCTGTAGCGCTTAAATAAAATTTGAAAATTACGATATTTATTACACTAAATACAACTTGTTCAAATTAAAATTTATATAAATTAAAATAGATTTAAGGTGGTTCTCTCGGGCGATATAGCACATTTTATAAATATAGATATACAGCATTGCGCACGGATGTAAACAAACAAGCAACTGTTGTGTATATAGATATGGGTCATTCCGCTGGAAATCGACAAATCGCTGTGGGGGTGGGTCATCGATTTTGCTGTCGATTTTTTATATGAAAGTAGATATAAAAAAAATAACTTTCCCAAAGTTTCAGACCCCAAGGTTCCCTGTGACGACCGCTAGAATTTTTCAAAGTTTCAATTTTCGTCATTTTTTAGGAATTTTCTGAAAATTCCAGCAGGCCGAAATTTTAACCAAATGAGGTCTAGTCTGACTCCTTTTTGTCGTCTTTACGTGAACTTTTTAAAAAAAATATATATTTTGATTATGCGCGATAGCCGTACATATATTCATCAATTTTTGCAATTTTCAGCACAACTTTGAATGGGCAGACCCATATATATGTATCATAGGTAATGCATATTAGCTTAGTTCCAGATTTTTTAAAAATATCCTTAAAAATATACTTAAAATTATCAGAAGTGCTCAACAATTTAATCAATTCTAAGTTCAAGCATGTTCAAAACCCATGCAAAATTCCAGCTCATTATATCCATCCGTTCGAAAGTTATCGTGGAGACAAAATTTTGGGATACGCACATACATTCAAACATCATGAAAAATGATTTTATTTTTTAATTATGAACCTTAAAATCATCAAATTAAAGCATACTTTCGGATTTAAACATTTCTAACTTTAATGATCTTTCTATTTGAAACAATTTTTTTGACTCAAAAACCTTGAAAATATCGAAAATCAACCAAATTCAACTTTGAAATTTTTTACCCGTTACAAAGCTTGCTCTTTCAGAAAACAATAAGAACGACTATATTACAGCTGGATCAAACATGCGCGCCGCGCCTTTCCCGCTCGCGCCGAAAGCACTCACGAATTTTAACTTAAATAACACCCGAGAAAATCACTGTATAAAAGTGACTTTCTGAAGCTCTCTGAAAATGCCCGCGCCGGTACTTTTTGCTTTTATCTCGCACACTGTTTTCTCTTCGGCTATGACTCCGCAATACTTTTACACTCAAGTATTCTCGCAAATCACTTCTATTCTTCACAAAGGCTCAGCAACACATGGCCGATAATGGCCGCTACTTCTTCTTCGCTGGCGGTCTCCTTCTTCATCCCAATTGACACCTGATTGGTCGCTGAGGCTTATCATTTGGGTGTTAATTGGTGGTTAATCGCTGGTTAAGCTTTTCGGTATTGATGTAGCAAGTGTCACTATTACCGTCTAGACCCTACCATCGAAAAGACACGATATCCAAACACTACCTGCTCGCTGAGTCAGATCGGCGATCAGCTGTAGGTTTCTCTAGCGGCCGCGCGCCTTTACTGGATTGCCGCGGGCTAATTCTTGATGAGAGAGAAAGACCGGCATCATCATCGGTCCCCCCCTCCGGCGCCTCCACTCGATGGCAGGTATGCCAGCGGGTTGTGCAGTCTCGAACAGTAGAGAGACGAGGGAGGCGTATCTATCTCTCGCACGTGACGTAACTGGATATGAATGTGCGCGCGGCGGGGGTGCTTCGTCGCCGGTCTCTTCTGCAATGCTGAGATCTGATGAATGAGCATCTGCTACACTTCGCTGATGCCTCTCTTCTGCAATGATGTCGCCTTGGCTGCTCGTTTTCGTTCGACTACGATGGAGCTCTTGTCAGCTGGTGCACTGGTTAGTCTGTTTCGTCGCCCAGGAAATAAACTACAGCTGCTAATTGAACAATGCATAGGCAATAGCTTGGCAATATATTGTTAACGAGCATCATCTAATGTACGTCCAACTCTAATTTATACTAAATAATTCACTCTTGAGAATACTATAGCTTAAATAGATAAATAAATACTATTATATTTTTTCTCGTCTTATCAGTAAATCAAAAGTTAAAAAGTTTTATTTAGAGATTTTTTTTCATTAGTAAAACGATAAAAATTTAAAAAAATGTTTTCCTGAACCTGGACTCGAATCCAGAACTTTGTTCTTTCTCGGCAAGCTCTTTGCCACTAACCCGAATAGAAATAATTGCAAGGCAAACACGTGGGCCGGAGGAGGCAGCCATAGGTGAACGTCCGATCCTCTTACGGCACCCTTGCGCGGCCCTTGCTATGCATGTAGAACTTTTCTGGCCCGTCCCGGCTGTGGCGAGCCGTAGTTTAGGTTATTGTCAGGAATAGAACAGGGATTGTGGAAGATTACGCAGGGTTTCGTAAGAATTTTCTAAGACTTTAGACTACTATAGACTTGAGGTGGTTATCTCCAAGTAACAGGTCGCCGATAATGATGTCCAGGTGGTTCGCTCCGAAGTTTTCGCGATCTAAGTGTCGATTCACCTTGAGGACGCTATTTGACGTAATTTGCTCGCCGATGATGATGTCTAGGTGCAGTCTAAAGTTCTAACACTTAGAGATAGTCTCCATAAATCGAATCGATATCTACACTTCAACTACGACAGCGCGCACTACTTGGACAACGCCATCGCTGACTCGGTATTTAGAGATAACTACTTCAAGTCTATTCGACAAATACACCTCGAAAACTACGGAGCGCACTACTTGGACATGTCATCGATAACCGGTTACTTGGAAATAGCCACCTGAAGTTTATTCGACAAATAGACCCCGAAAACTGCGAAGCGCACTACCTGCATGTCAACATCGACGATCTGATGATGATTTCAACAAAAAATATTGGTAAAGCAAAACAGTATTATAAACTTATTTTTAGTTTTAATGATATTCTAAATAGGTATAAAATAAATATATTGAAGAATTATTATGAACCGAGGGTGCTTTCCTCGGTTTCAAATTTTCTTTTACTAGTTTTTAGGTTTGTTCGCGCTTCCGACGGACCGCGGAGAGTGGCTGGGCTCTTTTCTTGTAAGGATGGTAGGATCGGTAGAAGGTTGGAACGTTGAGAAAACAGACGGACTCCAATATTCACATTTTAAGATTTATTTAAAAACTAAATTCTACTTAAAACTAAATATGTACACAAGTAATCTTAAAGCTATTTTCGCTCGGAAAAACGCGTTAACGTGAGCGGAGAGTCACGCGCCTTTCACCGTAAACTTGAATTTAAATAATAAATTCAAAAAATTCGAATTTTAAATATGGTATTCGATGATCCATTGTGCATGATGTGAGGTTATATTCTCCGTTGAAAGTTTAAAAGCAGTTGACATCAACAGGCAATCTACCGGCAGAAATGCCTGGGCCTCTCTTAAAAATGTCCACACGCACCGTAAGTGTCATACATAGTGCGCCTGGCCCGGCCTCTATATTTCATCCGGCGCGTCTTACTTCATTTCTACTCGGGGAGCAATTCTTTTATTTATGTCAGTAAAATTATATTTAAATTATAACGTACCGCGGGTTGAGCTGCTATACTTTTTAACCTAAATATAATTTTACTGAGATAAAGAAAAGAATAGCTCAGTGGTAAAGAGCTTGCCTAGAAAGAACAATATTCTGGGTTCGAGTCCAGGTTCGGGAAATTTTTATTTTTTTATTTTTATCGTTTTACTAATGAAAAAAATCTCTGAATAAAACTTTTTAACTTATGAATTACTGATAAGACAAGAAAAAATATAATAGTATTTATTTGTCTATTTAAGCTATAGTATTTTCAAAAGAGAATTATATAGTATAAATTAAATAGAGTTGGACATACATTAGATGATGCTCGTTAACAATATATTGCCAAGCTATTGCCGATTGAGTTTTAGGCTTTATCAATGTCTTTTGCATATATTGCTAAAAGCATTTTCCAATATATTGCCCATTTATTTTATTTTTATGCGGGTGGGTCGGCTCGAAATCTAGATCAATGCTGCTAAAACTCTGCCCATGTAAGTCGAAAATCCACCTGAATTTTCTAGGTTCCCGATCCAGCGCTAGAACGATTGATTGAGACTCATTCGAAATTAATTCTGCAGAAATACCGTTTTTTTCACTAAAATCATTAAATATACTATTGCATGTAGTAAAAATTAAGGTAATTATTATAAGCGTCATTTAAAGCAAATAAAGGACTATAGTAGCCCGACTATAGTAGCGCGAAAATACTATAGTTGAAATATAGTTTCTACACGGAGAAAAATATGCTGTTGATTTAACGGCAACGCTTTTGG